>QJPP01001512.1:0-134949 GCA_003996215.1 Jaltomata sinuosa | reverse complement strand
ATGTACCAGATGAGTCTCATGTGTTGCAGTGGGATTCAGTTCAGTTGGATGGGGGTTTAGCCTTTGTTGAGGAGCCGGCAGCTATTTTGGCCAGAGATGTCAGGAGATTGAGGTCTCGAGAGATCCCGGTTGTTAAGGTTCAGTGGAGGCACCGTCTAGTTGAGGAGGCTACCTAGGAGACCGAGAGAGATATGCAGGCTCAGTATCCGCAGCTGTTTGAGCCTTCAGGTACCCCCTTGACCTTGACTTTCGAGGACGAAAGTCCTTTTTAGTAGTGGATGATGTAATGACCCTTCCGGTTATTTCCACGTATACATTTTCCTTGAACCGTTAGAGCTTGTTTATAGCGGCCCCAAGTCATTTAAGGCTTGTCGGGACCGGTATTTTGGTGCCGGGTCCATTTGTTTGGTCGTATGATAAGTTTTGAAGACAAGTAAGTCGGCAAAAGTGATCGTAAGTTTCTTTAATAAATTTTCTGAACTTTGGGTAAAATGTCTCAGGGCTTTTCTCCCAATATATAAAGAGTTAGAAGTCCCCCAAAGTACCAAATCGAAGGTCTACGTGTCTAGTTTCCAACGCAAAAAACCTCACGTCCAACTAATCTCGGAGTAAAAAGTTATCACTGTTTTACCGTGGACTGTCTGGTAGAAACCGGGTTACGAACCGGGTCGCGAATCGGGTCGGGTCAAAATCGATTTAAAGCCTCAACTTCACGTTTTAAAACGCCATTTCAGTTTTAAAACAGTGAGAAAGCATAATGGAGGGTTCCAAGAGAGTTCTTGAGTATCAAAATCGTGCGATGGTGAATTGCGAGCCTAAGTTTGAGAATTTATTAACATCGCGTGTATTTGAAAATATTTTATTTGAAAGTTGAATTTGGTAAAAAGTTATATTATTATTACCTTTTTAAAATATTTTAAAGGTTTACGAAAAATATTTTTGTTAGGATATAATGGTATATGTATTTATTTTATAAGGTTTTTGTACATTGTAATATTTTAACGGAGATAGTAAATTTAGTTATGTTGAAAATTATTATTATAATATAGTAGGTTTTATTCGAAATGATTTTCTATCAATTATGATATATTTGAAAAGTTGTATTTATTTTACTACAAACTTATGTAATACCCGAGTATATATATAACGAGATAAATAATTGAGGTGTCACACCTCCACTTCCACGTGGAAGTGGAGGGAGTGCACAACGTGGATTAATTGCCACAGTTGGCAAGTTAATGTAAGCATTAACAGTTGGTCCTCCAATTCTTTAAGTGGATCACTATCATTTTCCTTTAAGAATTAAAAAGAATTAGTTGAACAAGAAATGTCATTGGTGAGAGCATTAACCTACCACTTCAATAACCTCTCCAGCACTTTGCTTAGCCACGCTACCAAGTACTAGTTAGAATACCTCTTGCATATGTTCCATCTGTGTATAATTTTGTACGCTGGGAAGAGATTTGGTGGGGGGAAAAATGCTTTTAACACTTCTTTTGATCATTGAAAGAAAATCAATTATCTACGTCAAGTTATTCAAGCCCAAAGTCAAGTTTGATTTTGTTTCGGAGTTTTTCGGAGCGGTTCAGGATTGGATATCGTCGTTCTAGCAGCTTATCATCGGACGACAGGTAGGTTACGGTTTATTTTCTCTAGACTCCGCATATATAGGATAAAATTGTATTACTGGGCATCCTTGGGTTGGTTTATTAGGTTGGTACCACAGACCTCGACCGCTTTATTCATGTCCGCCTACTTTTGTTCCTCCGTTGCTTGAAGTACTTGCCGATATATTTTATTTACCCGTGTGGTCCTGTGAGGCCTTGTTGACTCTATAACATAGAAGGTGGGATTTTGGGAATGTCCGCGAGTCCCGGGCATAGAATTATCCTTCTAGGCTGGTTATGCTTGCTGAGTAGCTGTGGGCCTGTGCAGGGTCGATAGGTTGATTGTGAGTTGCTGGGCAGCTATTGTGTTTGATCATACCATTTCCATGCATATAAAGAGGTTTTATCCATGGTTTACTACTGTTTGGGCTTTGGCCCTACTGACACTATTTTCTAAACCTTGCATGGCCCCGGGGGCCTGTTTTTTATGCAAATAATTGGGAAATGGTTTGATTTAACTTGTGAATATTCCTGGATAAAAAAAAGTAAAATTATGTTTTAAAACACCAGTTTTACGATTAACGCTAGACTTGGCAGGGCCGGGGTGCTAGTTGAGTTTTCTTGCTATTTGAGATAATTTTAGCCTCGGTCGGACCGAGCACCCGAGATGACTTTCTACTGTTTAGATCCGGTTATGATTGGGCACCCTTGGAGGGGTTGTTTTTGAGATATTTTCCTACTACTTTAATCCTGGACAGGGTCTGGGCATGCATATTCGAGACTGGGTATCTATCTTGAAACCGGACTTGCTTCCGGACGACATGTTTTGATAGTGAGTTTTAGTATGGGTCAGGGACCTCCATGGACCTTGCCATCCGGGCCTGGGGCTGCGGGCTGCGTGTGGCGGAGGAAGGGTATACGGTGGAGTAGAGGTATACGGGTAGTGTCCTTCCATGGAACCTACCTGCTGGGCCGGATCAGCACCGGAGGAGGTACATACAGGGATACCATTTCACTTGAGATCTTCATGCATCATATCATTCATTGTTGAGGCTCCACCCTTGTTTGCTGTTTGTTGATTGTACACTTCGGTAGTATGGGATGCCGGAGGGTTTGTTTTCACTTGTTTGTGTTCCTCGATTGTATGGGCAGCCGGGGGACTGTAGGTAGACTCTTGCTATTTACTTACAGAATTGTTCCCTGTTACGGTTAAGTATGAAATTGGTTACTGCTAGACTGTTAGTTTCTGGATTTGAGATTGATATGATTAGTTGAGTTTTATTCATGTCACTGAGAATGTCTATCATTACTCTTTCCCTCTTCCTACACTTGAGGTTACCGGTATACCATCCATTTCGTAAACTTATTATGTATACACTGTTATTGCAAGGACCCCAGGTGCGTTATTTCTTACTTTCACCTGTGCCTATGGTGTGTATATTCTGCTTACTGCCCTCACATGTGGTTCTGTTGATTTCCCTCTGGGCTAGTTCCTGTGTACCTTTCGTTGATTTCTGTGACTGCTTGCTTCTATTCTGTCTGTTACTACGCTTTTATCTTATATGTGCCCAGTCGGCCTATGATACCTACTGGGTACCTTATGCTTTGCATTTGGTGCTCACCCTACCTCCCTGCATCTTTGGGTGCAGATCCTAGCGTGGGCCATTGCCGTTAGATCGCCGTGATTCGTGCTTGGAGATCTGTTGGGGACTACTTCAGACTTAGGGTGAGCTCTTGGCGATCGGAGCTTAGCTTTAGTTTATCTTTTGCTTCATGTACTCTATTACCATTCAGAGACATCTGTATATATTATTTTGGATCGTTTGCACTCCATGTATGTAGTTTTGGCTCTATACTATGATACCAGGTCTTGGGGTTTGGTTTAGTTTCCGCATATGTATATATATACTCCTGTTATCTATTCTCCTCATCTTACTCCCTTACTTTTGCTTATTAAACTATTCTTCCGCTTATTTGTTAGATAGTAGCCCATTACTAACTGTCCTGGGCTACGGGAATTGGTTCGCCTACTGAGGGGTTGTAGGTGCCATCATGACCGAGAAATTGGGTCGTGACAAAAGTATTGGGATATTTAGTAATTTGGGTAAGGATGTTTGATTATTTATGTAGTTTTTCCAAAATATTTTCTTCAATTCGTTGACCCCAACTATTTTTAGAATCAAAAAGAAATTTATTTGAAAAATTACATAGCATAGAAAAGAGAAGCCCATAATTATTATACATGGATAAATTTACAATAATTATCATCTATAACTAAGCTTAGTTATAAGGTTTATAACATCTTCCCCCCCCCCCGTATCTCTCCCTCTCTACTCGCCACCCTCCTCCCTATATGCCCAACGTATGCGTATTAATTATATACGTATTAGTTACAGGTGTATATATATATATATATATATATATATATATATATAAGTATAGTGGAAGAGTTGTATATACATCAATTGTATGTGTGTTAATTATAATTTACAAATACAGATACAAATTATATATATTAGGTATAGTTATATGTATTAGGTAAAGGCATAGTGGAAGAGTTGTATATGTGTCAAATTGTATATACAATTTCAATTTGTACATAGTGAATTTATATACAATCCAAACCATATAATCTGAATTATACATTTGTATATTTATATTTGTGCATTAATACAATTCAAATATATTTGTGCATTAACACAGTTCAAATATATTTGTGAATTAAAATATTTATGTATTGTTGTATCAGTGAATTTATATAGGTTTCAAACTATATAATCTTATTATGAATTTATATATTTGTATTTCTTTTCTCAAATCGTGATCCTTAAAAAATCTAATTTTGTAACAGAAAGTTCAAAAAAAAATTACTTTGTGTTTTATACGCATGTCATATACAGTTATATGTGAATGACGATTTGAGCTATTATTGGCAAGTTTGAAGAGAGAATATATGATTAATGAAGATGCCCATGATTTATGTTGATTTTCATTTTGAAAAAGATTTTGTAACAGATATTTAGAATTTCCAGTTAAATTTGTATATGTATTTTGATGTTATTGTCGTATATGTATATTCACTGACCTGGCTACTTAAAAGTAGCTATGAATTATAATTAGCAAACATTAGCTGTAGATTCCCCTCTCCTTCCCTCCCCCCTCCCCCCCCCCTAAAGTTATGTCTAAACATTAGCTATTTATGAAATTTTATCAATTTATTTTCATGAAAAATAGCATCACTTGATTCTATTATAATATTATCTTCAAGATTAAAAAATCTATATGCTATACTATTTAAAGCATAACGAAGAAAAGCACAAGTAGTAATTTTTTTACCCAACTAAGTAGTTTTGGGATGCATTAGCCTTACAAAAGCTAAACAACTTGAAACTCTTAGATATTCTAAATTTGGCTTGTGACCTTTCCACAACTCAAAAGGTGTTAATTTAATCTTTTTATGAGGCACACGATTCAACACATAACAAAAAGTCAAAACAACTTCACTCCAATAATTTAGAAGTGCATTTGACTCAATAAGCATGGCATTAGTCAATTTAATCAAAGTTCTATTTTTTGTTTCTACTACACAGTTAGATAAAGGAGAATAAGGAGGAGTAGTTTCATAAATTATTTTCACTGATCTAATAAGAAAATTAAACTCATTAGACTCATATTTACGGCATCTATCACTTCTAGTTCTTTTTATTTTTCTATCAAATTGATTTTCAACTTCATGGAGAAAATTTTTAAATTTTTTAAAAACACCACTTTTATTTTTCATCAAGTAAACATATGTATACTTAGAAAAATCATCAATTAAAGTGATAAAATATCTATTTTTTACGAGTTAAAATTCCTCCAAGTTCATAAATATCAGTATGAACTAATTCTAATAAATTAGTTTTTCTTTCAACTTGACAATGAGGCCTTTTAGTGATTTTGTCTTTACTACAAGCTCCATATTTTTTAAAATTCTTTTTAATTATTGAGATTAATCCTAAACTACTCAAAATTTCCACATAATGATCATTAATATGACACAAATGAGCATGACAAACATTAGTAGAAGAAAACATGTAAACAGAAGTAGAAACTTTATTCATTTCAACATTCAACTTGAATATCCCATCACAAGTATACCCTTTTCTCACAAAAATACCCCTTTTCACTATTACATATTGATCAAATTCAATAATTTGTTTGAAGCCTGCTTTATTAAGAAGAAAAATAAACATCAATTTTTTTCTCATGGAAGGAGTATAAAGTACATCTTTCAAAGTTAATACTCTTCCAGAGGTAAAACACAACTCGACATCTCCCTTTCTAAGCATTTGACTGGTATGAGAATCATCAAGCATGATGATTTTGGACTCTTCAAAAAGAGTATATATTTTAAACCAATCTTTATTGTAGTAGATATGACGGTTTGCACCAGAATCTCCCTTTCCAAGCACTTAGGCTTCAAAAAAGTATTTTTGTTAGTATCATGGATAGCATTATTTTAAGTAACTAAATTTACCTTCGTTGTGATGTTTTTATCTTCTGTTTGCAAAAGTGCATCTTGGCCTCTTGCCTCTTCTTCCATGCGGATTCACATTATTAACGTCTCAAGAGAGGTTTTCTTTTATTTGTGGCACATAGTTTTTTTGAAATTCCTTCCAAGAAGATGGAAGTTTATTTATTATGCCACAAACAATAAGGTTATCTTCAATTTTTATCTCCTCGGACCTGAGCTCTCCAACAGTCATTATAAAATATTGAGTTTGGTCTACCACTGATTTGTCGTCCACCATTTAAAAATAAAAAAATCTTCTAGCAACGTATTTTTTTCGCTCCAGCCTCCTCGGTATCATACTTACTTTGCAATGCTTTCTAAATTTTCTCTGCACTAGAGTAAGTTCTATCATAATAATCATAAAAATTATCAGATAGACAATTAAGTAAAAAACACTGACACTTGTAGGAATCACCATCGTACTTTTCAACTTTCTCTTGAAGAGAAATAAATTCATCATCATTATTCATCAAAGCGTTATCTACTTTATTTGGATTCTTATCAGTTAACACATAAGAAATATTGAGAAGACTTAAGTAGAAAAGTACTTTATCCTTTCACCTCTTGATATGGGTACCGTTGAACCGAAATGGCTTGTTAAGATCTACCATCTTGACATCCACAGATTTTTTAATCGTACTCATTGAATCTCCTTAAAATTGTTGGTGAAATATTGCAATTACAATTGAAAATACAATGAAGAAAATAAAAGTTATCTTTAAGGAGATTCAAGCCCATTACAGCAAAAAATTTCACCGATCCAGAAATAATCTTCTTGACTTATCCCCTCCAGGATACAACAGCCCACACATAAAGTATAACTTAATAAACTCTGGACAAGAGGTGAGTCCAAAGCTCCAACACAAGAACACCTTCCTTCAACTAATAAAACTCTCTTTTTTTACTAACTTTTATGCACTCTATATTTTCTTGTACATAGAAAAATATGCAAGATCACCTCTATTTATAGGTAAGGTATTCATCCTAGTATTGAATAGGAAGAATAAATGAGAAGATAAATGGCTTAGAGGTTACAAGAGTTATAAAAAATAAAGAGATAGAATTATGACAATAAAGTATTAGTAGTTAAGAAAAAAGTAAAAGTCAAATTCATGCTCTAAAATCACTAAATCAGAATTGACAAATGCAGCCACTAATCCCACGTCTCATTTGCCTTAAGAAATTATTAATTTCAAAAGTAATAAGACAAATAATGTCATTAACGGATGAAAAGAAATTGATGCTCACAATGTTGCAACGGATAGGAGTTACCGCCATTACATTGTGGCATTGGATTAATGACACATAATTCTTCAAAATGTATAGCCACACTTTGACATTTCACATGTAACTTTCAAAGACATCAATATGAGCAATATTAATTAAATATTAAAATGCTCAAAATGAAAATGAACCTACACTATCTTTTAAAAAAAATAATATTTTAATAAATTATTCAAGATATTTCTATGTACAACATGCATGTATTGCAATGACTTTTATACCACAAAAATAACATGAATATCTATTATCATTTATCTCTCTAAGAGTGGTATCTTTTTCATTTACTTAAGAGAATGAAACATAGTCATTTAAATGTGCTTGAAATATGATATTCATCAATAGATTATTATTTTGTTCAAATATAAAAAGATAAAACTTTAAGGGGTTGTTTGGTGTGATGGATAAAAATAAATAGTCCTGAGATAATTTTTTGGTGTCTTATTTGGTTGTCAAGTTTGGGATAACTTATCCCACCATTTATATCATAGTGATGGAATAAGTTATCCCATATACATGGTGGGATAACTTATCCCGAGATAGCTAATCTCGAAATAATTAATTCCGGGATAACTTATGTTCAACCAAACGATCCCTAAATATCTTACAAATTCTCATGCTTCAGGAGAGGATTTCAAAATTATACTACTTCAGGATTAGATTTAAGAATCTTAGTACTTCAGGAGTAAAATTCAAAGTTTTACTACATCAAGAGTAAAGCATAAAATATTGAGAATATTTTTCTCGATTATTCTACCTCTTTTGGAGGTGAGTCGTGATATCATCACAATCAAATGCACGTCCGTATTGATAAACATTGCTAAATACTGTTACATTCACTTAAAAATTAAATTTGTATTTGTGACATTTATTAAAAGTTCTCATTCTTAAGGAATGAGAATACAATTATTTGGACGTGTTTTAAGCATATCAAATTATAATAACTTCGTATCTCTTTTGAAATATTACTACTTCAAAATCAAATCGAGCTTGATATATATAATAATATAAATATTTTTTTCTCATAACCATGATCACGATCACAACTGGGGCCACAAACTTTTGCCACACTTAGCTTAGTGAAAATTTATTTCATTCACTTCAGGAAATAGACTATAATCAGTAGATCGAATTTCATAATTTTTCATTAATAGCCCATTATTTTGTTTGATCACAAAAAATGTGAAGTTAGTTCAGAATATTGTCCCTTGCCTAAGGAGATCCTTGATAGAAGAATGGTAAAGAGGGGTAGTAGAGTTGTGTGTCAAGTACTAGTGCAATGGTTTGGTCTTGAGGTTGCACAGGCTACTTGAAAATATTTGTCTGAGTTCAACCATATGTTCCCATCTTTTATCCTTGCGGATAAAGGTGATTTCCAATAGGAGGTATTGATACAATGCTAAGGGAATAAATATGAGCCATTAAAGAGCTAAGGAAGCTGAAGAAAAAGAGTTGAAACATGGAACAATCGAGAAGAAAAAGCAATTACATAGTAGATTTTAAAAAGTAGTTATTACTGTTCACTATTGTTCATTCATTCCTAGAGTTAGTTATTATGTTCAAGTCTATTCATTAGCGGTTGGTTAGTTACTGTTAATTAGTGAATTGCAAAACTTTGTGTTAGTAGGTACATACACTATAAATAGAGATGTAATAGCTTTAGTCTGATTGATTCATTGATATAAGAAAAGTTCTTCTTCTTCTCTTCAACTAGTATCTCAGAATTATTTCCTGAATTAGTTATCAATTTTCTTCGAGATTTCTCACCTAGATTAATAATTTTTCACGCGACTCATGTTCCTTGCATCAATATATTTATTATAGATATTTATTATAGGTGCAAGTGTGGCTCATGCTGCTAATTAATGAAAAATATATGCACAACGAAAGCATTCCAGAAACGTATTACTTACATGAATAATATATAACAAATACATTTATGCTAGAACACATAGGATCATGCTATAATACATAGACATGCCGAAAATTAATTTAATAAATACATTTTGAAGCGTGAACAGATATCTTCAAGCTAGTTCGCAAGTCTGACTCCAGTTTTGCAGTGAACCCAAATTAATCGTCGGACTCTTAATACTTTGGTGTAACGATCGGGTCCGTCATTACGGGTAGTCCAATCGTGCCAAGTTTTAGAGTTAGAAAACTCCAGGTTTGGGAGTTTGAAATTCTGGGCTAGGCTAGCCTCGGCCGGATTTAGAGCGAGGTTGAGTCTAGGGCAATCTGGGTAAGGATTGGGTTGGATGTCTTGTGGTAAGCTAGTTTTCCTCGTAGCTAACACATAAAGGAGTCCGGGGGACTTTTCGGAATCGAATTCGGTAAGTAGAACTCCCGAAATCGAGGTTGACGTGAAGGGATTGTTCCGGGACGTCGAAAAAATAAGTGTGTTGTAAAATGGCCTAGTTTTGGAGGTTTTCTGACTTTCTGTCCCTACGGTTGGCACTCTGCCATAGCGACCTCCGCTATAGCGAAGCAATTACCGCTACAGCAGAAGTCAACATCGGTCAGCCTCCGCCATAGCGGATGACTCCGCTACGGCGGTACCGCTACAGCGGAGCGGACCGCTATAGTGGAGCGTGACGGAATTTAATGCAGAAATTTCCCCAAAATAGTTCAATTTTTCTTGAAACATTTTGGGAGAAGAAGGGGGCGATTTTGGGCGATTTCTACCAATTTTCCACTATTTTTCGTCCTAAAGGTAAGGATTCTACTCCCCAAACTTCGTACTACTTTTCCTATGCGGTAGAATTGCTAGGAGGAAACTTTGGGAAGGGTTGGAATAACCTAGGAATGGTAGAATCCGGGGAAGAAGGGGGATTCTAGGCATGAAAGTTCTTGGGTATTGTTAAAAGTAAGGTATTATGATCGTATGTTGTTAAACTCTCTACTTTTATCCGTGAAAATGATAGAACTAGGGAAATTAATGGCGGAAAGCCCAGGAAAAGGGTAGGATGATCATGGGTGGCCTGGGAGTCTGGGATTTGGTGTAATCCGGGTAATGTGCAGGCTTTGTTTGTTAATTTGAGTACTTGTATATTGTTTTAGACCAAAAACTAGAAAGGAATCCGGAACACGGGAAAGCTCGGGTTGAGTAGAACTTGGATCATTTCGAGGTAGGTGATGGCTTACGATTCCTGTGAATGTTGTACATTTTGTACTCTTATCTAAGTGTTTGTATGAATTGCATGGCTTAGAGGAATTGTGTAGAATGTCTAAGGGTCCTGTTTTACAATCTGTGAATTGAATGGTGTGTTGCTTGTTAGTTTACAAGTTGTTTGTTCATTGTTTGACTGTGGATTGTTGACATTCGGTTGGCTCGGGTACCACACCTGGTATGGGTATACTAACGGTTAGCTCGGGTACCATGCCTGGTACGGGTATAACAAATGGTTGGCTTGGGTACCACGCTTGGTATGAAATATTAACGGTTGGCTCGGGTATCACGCCTGGTACGGGTTTATTTTACTGCATCATTGCATTGATATTGTTGCATTGCATTGACTGTTATTGGTTTCGTGAGTGGACCGGGCTACTTTATTGAATTGTGATATTTGTTGGTGGTCCTTGAGTGACCGAGAATCCTGTTATATCTGTTGAATTGGTCTTGGATTAGGCCAGGTTGTCTGTTTAACACTTAGGTGTTGATTAGAAGAGATCTCAGGGTGGGTCCGGGCTAGGCAAAAAGGATGATTTATTGAATTCTGTGATTTTTGTTTAGAGTTATAAAAAGTGGATTTCATGTGGGAACAAGCTAGGTAGAGACTTGTAGTCTAGGGGAGCCTATTGACTTGTTGCATGTTTTCCGTACTTATACTTGATTTGCAGTACTTATTATACACTAATTTATTTGGAACTGGCTGATGATCATATCACTACACGGTGATTGTGTACTGATACTGCACTTGCTTATTTTTCTTGTGAGTACATGAAATCTTCCGGTGGTTGACGCACGACCTCACTTGTAGGATGGACTACTCCAGATATTAAGGGTGAGCTGTTTCACCAAGCCGCCTTGGTGTTTATCTTTGAGTTGTAGCCCAATTATTTTGGGCTTAGACTACCTCTCTATTGTTTTAAGTTTTGGGGTTGCATCCCCGTACTCTAGTATTGGTAGTGTTTGGTACGATGACTTTCAGATTCTAGGGGAATTTTCGCAAGTTTTATTTCAATGGAAGGCCTTTTGCATTATTTGAATTGCTAGTTTATTTTCTGTTTGCTGGTTTTAGGCTGTTAGTCTAGGATAAGGGTTGAACTCTACTAGTTCGCTCATCCGGGGGTTGGGTGGGTGCCACTCATGATGGTCTGGTTCGTGAAAAAGATTGTATCAGAGCCAGGTTCATTGATCTCGTCATACCAAACAGGTCTAGTAGAGTCTTACGAAACAGTGCGGAGACGTTCGTACTTTTCTTCGAGAGGCTATGGGGCTTTAGTAAAACTATCTCTTCCTTCTTTCCTTCGTGCTATAACTTGATTCCAATTGGTATCTCGTGATACAAATTGGTATCTAATCACATTCAATCTTTTGTCTGCAGATGGTTAACACAAAGAACAACGGAGCTAGAGCAGTGGTCCCAGCAGCGGTCCTGGGTGTCCGTCGAAGAGGCAGGGGAAGGGGCAGAGGACGAGGTAGAGCCGCACCCGCCAGAGGTGGAGCTTGAGCAGCAGCTGAAGAGCGTGAAGCGACCCTTCCCCCACCTCAAGAACATGTTGCTGAAGATGTAGAAGTTGTGGCTGAAGATGGTGAGGCGCAGGAGGAGGCAGCACCGGTTGGGGGTGCAGGCCTCCCTACTATGACATCAGAAGCCTTTCAGCAGGCTTGGAATATTTTGAGTGGGTTGGTTGGTACTGGAGCCATACCCGTGGCTTTTGCAAACCAGGCTTTGGACCCTCAGCCAGCGGCTACTATGACGCCTAGGATGGATGCAGCTTCGGGCATGAATGACTTCTTTAGGCCAATGCTAGGCCCAGTGATGACAGGGAATGAGCATGAGATACTGACTAAGTTTCTCAAGCGGAAACCTCCTACATTTCAGGGTACTGATAGGGAGGATGATTATGAGTTCATCTTGGATTGCTATGAGAGGTTGCACAAGTTGGGTATCATACGTCAACATGGGGTTGAGTTTGTCATATTTCAGCTGCAGGGTGATGCTAAGCACTGGTGGAGGTCTTATGTGGAGTGCCGGTCTTCTGTTCTACCCCCACTGACTTGGGAATAGTTCCACGCTTTGTTTTTAGAGAAGTACGTACCCCGTACTTTGAGGGACCGGAAGAAGGATGAGTTCTTGAACTTGGAGTAGGGTAGCATGTCAGTCTCTGCTTACGAGGCTAAGTTCCACGCCTTGTCTCATTTTACCACACATATGTCGGATTCCGAGGAGGAACGGGTCCTGTTGTTTGTGAAAGGTTTGAATACTGAGCTACAGGTATTGTCAATGCATATGACTTCTTCAGGGAAGGGCTTTAATGATGTGGTCGATTATGTGAAGCAACTTGAGGGAGTCAGGCAGCCAGGGCAGGCTAAGGCGTTAGCCAAAAAGCCTCGGAATGAGGGAAATTATGGTGGTTCATATTCTAGGGGTCATAATCAGTAGGTATACTCAGACCGTCCTATTCAGTAAGCTCTGCCAGCTGCTACAGGTGGTCGTCAGGTAGCTCATAATCAGTCTTCAGCTCCTCGAGGCCAGGGAGCGACTGATACATCACCTAGCAGGCCTGCACTTGACCGTGGTTGCTTTCATTGTGGTGATTTAGGCCACTTTAAGAGGGAGTGCCCACTCAGGCAGACAGGTAATCAGGGTCAGCAACAGTCTAGAGCGGTGGTCCCGGCAGGTAGAGGCGGTAATGCTAGAGGTCGTCCACAGGGTGGGTGAGGAAACTTTCAGGGAGGCCGGAGCGACAGAGGGAATGGTGGCGCGGGCAGGGGTGCAGCGCAGCCGGCCTGGGAAGTTGCCCGGATTGATGATCGGGCTCATTGCTATGCATTTCCAGGTAGAACTGAGGCGGAAGCATCAGATGCGGTGATCACATGTACCATTCTAGTCTGCGATAAAATGGCTTCGGCATTATTTGACCCAGGTTCTACATATTCTTATATATCTGTGAGTATTGCGTTAGGTCTAGAATTGATTTGTGATATCCTTGATTCCCCCATCCATGTTTCTACCCCAGTTGGAGAGTCTATGATTGTAACTCATGTTTATCGTGACAGTTCTGTTGTGTTCATGGGATTGCATATTTGGGTAGACTTGGTGATTCTGGATATGGCTGATTTTGATATTATCTTGGGCATGACCTTGTTGTCCCCTTATCATGCTGTGTTGAACTGTAACACCAAGACTGTGGCTCTAGAGATTCCGAGAAAGGATAGACTGGAGTGAGAAGGTGTGTGCAGGCCTAAGCCAGTTAAGGTCATATCGATTAATTCTGGAAAGGATGATTGTAACTCTTTTTTTTTTTGGATCTTGAAGATATCAAATTCCCAAGACTTAGATTTGTGGAAACAAACCTAAACCGAGCTCTGATACCAAATGATAACGGGAATTAAGCAAACAAGAAAGAAGGAGGAAAAGATATGAGAATTAATAACTAAAAATTGAAATTATGGTCAACAAGGGGCTACAACCCTCACCTCCCAATTGATTCCAACAACTAGAAACTAATTCAACTCAACTAATCAAGGAAAACTAAATGAAATCCACAAGTGGGAGACCTTCGATTAATTAAGCAAAGAAGTTAAACTAACAATCAAGAGAGTCACCCTAATCACTCACTAATTCCTTAAGGGAATTACACTAAGCCTTACACTAGCAACTACAAGTTTTAGAGTATCAATCTTCAATATGCAAAAACTAGTCTTCCAAAATGAAGAAAAGCTACTACTTATACTAGGGAATAAGAAGACACTAGCTATTACAGTTTTGCCCTTAATGAAGTAAGGGCCTTGTTTGGTTGCCTTCTTTTGGGAATTCTTGAATTCCTCCTTCCACCTCACTTTAATGGACCACCCACACATTGTATGCTTTCCTTTGAGATTCTTCAAGCTTCTCCAATGCTTCCCTTTTCATGAACATTGCTTGAAAGTCTTGGAGCTTTTTAGCTTGACTACGTGTGAAAGGCCTTGAAGGATAAGTGCCATCCAAGATAGTACCATCCATGCTTTCCAATCTAGTATCATCCTCCCCTTCTTGAAATTGATTCGTCCTCGAATCCAATTGATCACCTACAACACAAGTTGAAAGATCACTAACATTGAAAACATTATGAACATTATACTCACTTGGTAAGTCAATCATGTATGCATTGTCATTTATCCGCTTGAGCACTTTGAAGGGTTCGTCTCCCCTTGGGCTTAGCTTTCCTTTTCGAACTTGTGGGAACCTCTCCTTTCGGAAATGAACCCACACCCAATCGTCCGGGTTGAAAATCACTTCCTTTCTTCCACGATTCTTTCGGTTGGCCACCTTTGAATTGTTCTTTTCAATGGCCTCTTTTACCTTGGAATGAATGTTCATCATCTCCTTTGCTCTTTGTTCAGCATCTAGGCTCACAACAACATGGCTAGACAAAGGAGTCATAGTTAATGGAAACAAAGGCTTAAAGCCATAACATGCTTCAAATGGGGACATTCCAATAGAAGAGTGGAAAGACCGGTTATATGCAAATTCTATCAAGGGTAAATGGTCTTCCCAAGTGGTTGGGGTGCCCCTAATCATACACCTAAGCATGCTTCCAAGAGTCTGGTTGACTACTTCGGTTTGTCCATCCGTTTGAGGATGACAAGAAGTAGAAAACATGAGTTTGGTACCAAGTGTACCCTATAGATTCTTCCAAAAACGACTAAGAAATTTGGAATCCCTATCACTAACAATGGTTTGAGGGACTCCATACAATTTAAGCACATTAATGACAAACAAGGATGCTACATGGGATGCATCATCACATTTATGGCATGGAATGAAATGAGTCATTTTAGAGAACCTATCCACTACCACAAATATGCTATCATGTCCTCTTTTAGTCCTAGGAAGTCCAACACAAAATCCATAGAAATGTCCATCCATGGACCACTAGGAGTAGGAAGAGGGGTATACTTACCTTGAGGCCGAGTCGTGGATTTGGCTTGCTTGCATTCGAGACATTGTCCACAAATCCGCTCCACATCATGCTTCATATTTGGCCAATAAAATTGTTCCATAAGGATGTCAAGTGTCTTGGGTACTCCAAAGTGCCCCATCAAACCACCACTATGAGCTTCCTTGACAAACAACTCTCTCCATGAACTCAAGGTCACCTATCCTTTGTGGAGGAGTGGATTCTTGTGACTCTTGAAAGAAGGACGACTTCAAAGACTCTAAACAGACTTGAATCAAGGAATTAATCAACGAAACAAGACAAGAAAAGAAGAAGGAAAAAGCACGAAAGAATTCGGACTCAAGAATTAAGTAACAAAAGTAGGAGAAACTACTTGTTGTTGCTTAATTTGGAGAATCAAAGAGATGATTTGATGTTTAAAAAACTAGTTAACAAGTAATTAAAGATGTTAATTAGTTGTTAAATAGTTGAGAAATCGAAGAAAAATGAGTATAGAAGAAGAAGTTTGAAGTTCCAACACTTAGAAAAAATTTGGGGTCTTAAAAGTTCCAACACTTAGAAAAATTTTGGGGTCCCAAAATTTGAGACCCCTAAAAAAAACTAAGTATGGAAACCTGCAGAAACAGCCTTCTGAAGTTGGTCTCACGCGCCTGGGTGAGACTGGGCGTGGTTTTTCTTCTTCTTTTTTTTTTAAATTCCACTTGTGGACCCAACAAACATTTTTGACCACTTTGACTTGGAAAAGTTGGATCAAATGTACCTTTTGTCTTCTTCTTCAAGATGTTCTTGATGAATATCAAATACACCTAGAACACCAAGAACACACACTAAATACCAACACCTTCAAATGAGCTCGGAATTGGCTCAAATTTTAGGATTAGTTTCACCTTAACGTAGGGAACAAACCCCAATGGTTTTTAAGCTCCAATTCCTCCTCAATCAATAGACCCATTTTCAAAGTTTGTAAAGCTTCAAAAGCTCAAAACTCTTTAATGGCAACTTCACTTCTACAACTCCAAATCGCACGAAATTTGAAATCTAGACTCAAAAAACACTAGGGAACAAGAATCTAGTGTCAAAAACAAGAAATCAAACAAGAAAAATTTTCGTATTTTTTTTTTTTTTTGGATTTTGAAGATATCAAATTCCCAAGACTTAGATTTGTGGAAACAAACCTAAATTGAGCTCTCATACCAAATGATAACGGGAATTAAGCAAACAAGAAAGAAGGAGGAAAAGATATGAGAATTAATAACTAAGAATTGAAATTATGGGCAATAAGGGGCTAAAACCCTCATCTCCCAATTGATTCCAACAACTAGAAACTAATTCAACTCAACTAATCAAGAAAAACTAAATGAAATCCACAAGTGGGAGACCTTCGATAAATTAAGCAAAGAAGTTAAACTAAAAATCAAGAGTCTCACCCTAATCACTCACTAATTCCTTAAGGAAATTACACTAAGCCTTACACTAGCAACTACAAGTTTTAGAGTATCAATCTTCAATATTCAAAAACTACTCTTCCAAAATGAAGAAAAGCTACTACTTATACTAGGGAATAAGAAGACACTAGCTATTATAGTTTTGCCCTTAATGAAGTAAGGGCCTTGTTTGGTTGCCTTCTTTTGGGAATTCTTGAATTCCTCCTTCCACCTCACTTTAATGGACCACCCACACATTGTATGCTTTCCTTTGAGATTCTTCAAGCTTCTCTAATGCTTCCCTTTTCATGAACATTGCTTGAAGGTCTTGGAGCTTTTTAGCTTGACTACGTGTGAAAGGCCTTGAAGGATAAGTGCCATCCAAGATAGTACCATCCATGCTTTCCAATCTAGTATCACTTTGGGAGTGGAATTGGTAAAGGAAGTACAGGAAAAGGTAAGGGGCATTCAGGCCAAATTGTTGGCTGCCCAAAGCAGATCGCAAGGTACGGGACATGGAATTTCAGGTTGGTGAACAGGTATTGTTGAAAGTGTCACTAATGAAGGGAGTTATGCGATTTGGTAAGAAGGACAAGCTTAGCCCTCGGTTCATCGGTCCATTTGAGGTTCTTGAGATTGTGGGGCCATTGGCTTACACGTTAGCACTGCCGCCCAGTTTGTCGAGCGTCCATCCGATATTCCATGTATCCATGCTTAAGCGATACCATAGGGATGGGGACTACATCATCAAGTGGGATGAGGTGCTTTTCGATAAGGATCTTCGTTATGAAGAGGAACCAGTCTTGATTCTTGCTCAGGATGTCCGGAGGTTGAGAACAAAAGGTGATTGATATGGTAAAGGTTCAGTGGCCAGTTGAGAAAGCAACTTAGGAAACCAAGAAGGACATGCAGGACAAGTACCCTCATTTGTTTGAGGATTCAGGTACTACACTTTCTTTCTTTTATTTCTGAAAATATAGGTTTGATCATTCGGGGATGAACGATGGGTAAATTAGTATTTGTTGTAATGATTGGGTTCGTCATTACGAGTAGTCCAATTGTGCCAAGTTTTAGAGTTAGAAAACTCCGGGTTTGGGAGTTTGAAATTCTGGGCTAGGCTAGCCTTGGCCATATTTGGAACGAGGTGGAGTCTAGGGCAATCTGGGTAAGGAATGGGTTGGATGTCTTGTGGTGAGCTATTTTTTCTTGTAGCTAACACATAAAGGAATCCAGGGGACTTTTCGAAATCAAATTCGGGTAAGTAGAACTCTCGGAAGCGAGGTTGACGTGAAGAGATTATTCCGGGATGTCAGGAAAATAAGTTTGTTGTAAAATGGACTAGTTTTGGAGGTTTTACGCCTTTTTGTCCCGTGTCAACCACTACTCCGCCATAGTGACCTCCGTTGTAGCGAAGAAATTACTGCTACAGCGGAAGTCAACGTCGATCAGCCTCCGCCATAGCGGACGACTCCACTACGGCGGTACCGCTATAGCGGAGCATGACGGGATTTAATGTAGAAACTTCCCTAAAATAGTTCAGTTTTTCTTGAAACATTTTGGGAGAAGAAGGGGGCGATTTTGGGCAATTTCTACCAGTTTTCCACTATTTTTTGTCCTAAAGGTAAGGATTCTACTCCCCAAACTTCGTACTACTTTTCCTATGCGGTAGAATTGCTATGAGGGAATTGGGGAAGGGTTAGAATAACCTAGGGATGGTAGAATCTGGGGGAAAAGGGGGATTCTAGGCATAAAAGTTCTTGGGTATTATTAAAAGTAAGGTATTATGATCGTATGTTGTTAAACTCTCTACTTTTATCCGTGAAAATGATAAAACTAGGGAAATTAATGGTGGAAAGCCCGGGAAAAAGGGTAGGATGATCATGGGTGGCCTGGGGGTCTGGGATTTGGTGTAATCCGTGTAATGTGCAGGCCTTGTTTGTTAATTTGAGTACTTGTATATTGTTTTAGACCAAGAATGAGAAAGGAATCCGGAACACGGAAAAGCTCAAGTTGAGTAGAGCTTGGATCATTTTGAGGTAGGTGATGGCTTACGATTCCTGTGAATGTTGTATATTTTGTACTCTTATCTAAGTGTTTGTATGAATTGCACGGCGTAGAGAATTGTGTAGAATGTCTAAGGGTCCTATTTTACAGTCTTTGAATTGAATGATGTGTTGCTTGTTTGTTTACAAGTTGTTTGTTCATTGTTTGACTGTGGATTGTTGACATTCGATTGGCTCAGGTACCACGCTTGGTACGGGTATACTAACGGTTGATTTGGGTACCACGCCTGGTACGTAATACTAACGATTGGCTCGGGTACCATGCCTAGTACGTAATACTAACGGTTGGCTCGGGTACCACGCCTGGTACAGGTTTATTATACTGCATCATTGCATTGATATTGTTGCATTGCATTGATTGTTATTAGTTCCGTGAGTGGACCGGGCTATTTTATTGAATTGTGATATTCGTTGGTAGTCCTTGAGTGACCGAGAATCCTGTTATACCTGTTGAGTTGGTCTTGGATTAGGCCGGGTTGTCTGTTTAACACTTAGGTGTTGTTTAGAAGGGATCCCAGGGTGGGTCCGGGCTAGGCAAAAAGGATGATTTATTGAATTCTGTGATTGTTGTTTAGAATAATAAAAAGTGGATTTCATGTGGGAACAAGTTAAGTAGAGACCTGTAGTCTAGGGGAGCCTATTGACTTGTTGCATGTTTTTCGTACTAATACTTGATTTGCAGTACTGATTATACACTATTTTATTTGGAACTGACTGATGATCCTACCAGTACACGGTGGTTGTGTACTGATACTGCACTTGCTTGTTTTTCTTGTGAGTATAGGAAATTTTCCGGCGGTTGACGCACGACCTCACTTGTAGGCCGGACTGTTCCAGATATCAATGGTGAGTTGTTCGACCAAGCCGCCTTGGTGTTTATCTTTGAGTTGTAGCCCAATTGTTTTGGGCTTAGACTATCTCTCTATTGTTTTAAGTGTTGGGGTTGCATCCCCGTACTCTAGTATTGGTAGTGTTTGGTACGATGACTTTCAGATTCTAGGGGAATTTCCGCAGGTTTTATTTTTATGGAAGGCCTTTCGCATTATTTGAATTGCTAGTTTATTTTCTGTTTGCTGATTTTAGGTCTAGGCTAAGGGTTGAACTCTACTGGTTCGCTCATCCGGGGGTTGGGTGGGTGCCACTCACGACGGTCTGGGTCGTGACATTGGGGGTGCAAGTATTGTGAAAAAACTCATTACTTTTCTAGGCTAGAAAGAGACTTGTATATAGGCCATGTTTTTTCTTGTCCAAAATCTAGACAAAATCGAATCTCTTTCAGCAAGGACCACGAAATTAATTACTAGGGCTTTTCATTATAGAAATAATTCAAAAATATGAATTGAATTATTCTTATCATAATAAAGAAAAAATGCATAAGTAACCTCTTAAACTATGATCGAAATTTCAGCGACACACTCTATCTTTATGAGGGTCCTATTACCCCCTAAAACTATTTTTTTCTATATTTTTTTGCATCTTACGTGCTGACGTGGCGTCACAACCCAATTCTATTAGATGTGGTGATATACATGCACCGCCACGTGTATAAATATTTTTATTTTAGTTTTTAGTTTTTTCTTCTTATTTTCTTTACCTTGTATTTAAAATAAGTTAATAACATAATTTTTATTTTATTTTTTTGCCTTTTATTTAAAATTTTCTCAAATACACAAATATTTTTTATTTTTTATTTTTTATTTTCTTATTCTTTTTACCTTCTTTCAATGTATTTTTTCTATTGCTTTTAATTATTCTTTTTATTTTCTTTGCCTTACCATTGGATTTGATTTCAAATTTAATTACAATGCCATGTATTTAAAAAAAATATATTATAAATGGATACCAAAAAAAGTGAAGAAAATCAAATTAAAAAATTCAAACAAGGACACTTTAATTTATTTATTTTTAATTATTCTTTTAAAAAAAATACACGTAACTTTTTCAAATTAATTTAAAATGAAAAAATAAAAAATTAATGAAAGAGAAAAATATAAAAAAAAAGGTTAAAAGTGAGGGGTAAAATAAATATTTCACAAAGAAAGAAAGAATAATAATTAAAAATATATAAGTTTTAATGTTAATAATTATGTGTATTAATGAATTATAAAATATCCAATTAAAAAAGGACAAGTGTCAAATATTGGTCAGCTTTTTTTCATATTGTTCGCGTCTCACTTACTTGCAAGAGAGTGAGCACACTCTCTGTGCCATATCAGCACCTAAGGGTGTATTTATTACTCTTTAAAATAGTTCAGGGGGATAATAGGACCCCCGTAAAGATAGAGTGTGTCCCTAGAATTTCGATAATAGTTCAAGGGGGTAATTATGCTTTTTTCCCATAATAAATTATAAATTATTTCACTAAGGGCCTGTTTGGAAAGCCACATTGGTAATTAGATTTGGTGTAATTGGGTGTAATTACACAGTTTGGCATGTTTGGTTGGCCAGGTAATTACTTGGTCAGCAGGTAATTGGGTGTAATTGGCAGGGGGTAATTAGACTCTCCAATTCACAGGGAAGAGTTGTGAATTGCTGGTAATTACATGGTGTAATTACAAGCTGATTACTTTCTAATTTCGTTCTTTTATTTCTATTTTTATTTTTTAGTTTTAATTTATTTTTTATTTCTATTATTTTAAATTCTTTTTTATTTTTATTATTCTAATAATTTTAAAAAATATATTTTTTATATTTTATTTCCTTTTTATTTCCAAACCTTTACTTCTTGTGATTCCATGTAATTGTTCGTATAATTTAGTTAGTATTCTAATTTTTTAATTAAAGTAGAATTCATTGTTGAATAAGGTTATATACTTAGGTTTTCCTTTTCTTTTGAATCATATTTAGATACGTTATATTGAAATTTGACATAAGAATATTATGTTAACTTTTTTGTTTTAAATTTTAAACTTATGTTATAAGTATTTCAGTTCCAATTTATTTGTTTGACTAGTATTGACTAGATATTTCATATTGTAAGCCATTCATTTTCTAGTTAGAATTGATAGATTATCTTTTTGTCAAATCTTTTAATAAATTTATGACATTATATTTATAATATTAATCTTTTTGCTAAACATGCATTTCATGATGTTCTTAAAAATCATGTACTTTAAGTTTTTATGATTAATTTAATTAAAATATACTAATTTAAAAAATATAAATCAATTATCTTTTATAATATTATTAGTTAAGAATATATGTTTATTAATTAATATATTTCAAAAGACAATATATATATATATATATATATATATATATATATATCTTAAATATTTAATTTAATATTATTTATAAAGGCCCTTATTTGTTTAGTATAAATTTTTAGTTTTTGATAATTATCTTTTATTAAATTTTAATATAACCATGTGATTACACTTGTGCAACCAAATAGTATACTTGTAATTACACTGTAATTACATTGTGACAACCAAACAGGTCGATGTAATTACTAGGCTGATAATTACTACCCTAGTAATTATACCAATTCCAATTACCAAGTGGCTTTCCAAACAGACCCTAAAAGTTCGCAATTGCACTTCTCCATTTATATTTAAAAAAAGTTCATTAAACACATATGTAATTCCCCATGTTAATATTGGAGATACTAATCAATAAGTTCAAGTACTGACGAATTTAATTCAATGATTAATTTTCTTTAGAGCATTGCTTGCTTAACTTATTTCATCTGTTGGATTCATAAATTTGCTTGCAAGATTTGACACAGTAAGAACTTTTAAACTTCTCAAAAGACATATCATGAATCTCTAAATCGAGACATGAATTTCATCAACTAACTTATTATTTCACTAATATATATATTATTGTCATCCAATCTACCAGACATAGCGATTCATGTCAAAATCTCATCTTTTAATAAATCAAAAAAAATAAGGCATAAATACCACCTTAAACTATGATCAAAATTTCAGAGACACACCTAAACTTTATATAGGTCCTATTACCCCCCTGAACTCTTTTAAAATGCAATTATTTACACTTTAAAATCAGATAATCAAATTCCTTGCACATGGTATTGTGCACGCGCGGCCACCTGAAAATTATTATTTTTCTTTATTTATTTCTTCTTCCTTCCTTTATTTCTTTCTTCCTTTATATCCCACTTAATTTTTTTTCTTTTATATTTTTTTTACTTAGGGTATGTTTGGTATGAAGGAAAATATTTTCCATGAAAAATATTGTCCATGAATATATTTTTATGTAAAATAAGTTGATTTCTTACTTATTTTCTCATGTTTGGTTGGTTTCAAAAAATAATTTTTAGTATTTGATTGTTGAGTGAAAAAGTATTTTCACAAATATTTTTTAGTCTTTGGCTAGAGAGTAGAAAATATTTTTAGGGGGTAAGTTGGGGGGAGGGGGGTTGGGTGGGTATGAGGTAGGGTGGTGGGTGGAGGTGGAAGGTGGGTTATAGGTTAGGTGGGTGTGGGTGGGGTATAAAAAAATTATTCTAAAAAAAATTATTTTTTTAAAAAAATTGAATTTCAAATGGGTTGGAAGAAGGGGGTAAGATGGAGGTAGGGTAAAGTGGAGTACACAAAAACTTAATTTTTTTAAAAAAATATTTTTTCTTAAAAAGAGTTGGAGTGGGTGGGTTGGGGGGTTGGAGATGGAGAGGTTGGGGTAAAGGGGGAGTGGAGGTACAAAAAAATTAAAACTTTTATCTAAAAAAATATTTTTTTTCAAAAACAAAAATTTTAAAAATTGCGAGGTGAGGTAGGGTGGAGTTGGGAGAAAATTAATTTTTTTTGAAAAAAATGAAAAAATTGGTAGTAGGTGGGGTGGAAGTTGGGGGTAGGGGGAGTGGCGGGAAGTGGTGGGAGTGGGGGGAGAGGTGATGGTAAGGAGAGAGAGAGAAAAAGAGAAAAGGAAAAAAATATATATATTTGATTAATAGAAAATGAGTAATTTTCTGGCGATATATTCTCTATGTCACGTCAGCACAAAAGGAGCACAAAAATACATAAAAAATGAGTTCACAGGGTAATAGGACCTATGTAAAATTTAGGTGTGTCTCTGAGATTTTGGGCATAGTTTAGGGTGGTACTTATGTCTTATCTCTTACAATAATTAATATATACAACTCATAATAGTTATATCAAGATTGAGAATATAAGTACATTCAACAGTTTAGAGAATATATTTTTGTCAGTCAGTCTAAAATATTTATCTCTACTTGATTTCGTTCAATACATACAAAATGCACTAGCACAAGAACTCAGAACAACACCGTTTCTATAATCAAGATAAATTATATTTAATCTTGTGCTACAATCATATCGATGGCTTGTCCAATTGCCGTATTAGATTGTGAACTAAAAATTTTATACTTATAAGAATCGATGATTTCATTCTCTGTGTAAAAGATAAACCTCTATATACTAAATCATCTCCTTTATAAGTAAATGGACACATAAACGAATATATGATCTATTAAATCTTTATTAAAATTGAATAAATAATTATTTTATAACAAATATTATATTTAAATACATAGTTAATAGTATATATTCTAACAATCTCCCACTTAGACTTTTAACCATCACAATTGTTATATTATACTATATCTATACGCATGGTTAATAATATATACTCTAACAATCTCTCACTTAGATATTTAATCTTGAAAATTGTTAGAATAGTGTCTAAACACATGGTTAATAGTATATATCCTAATTGTCACGACTCAGACCGTCGCGAGTGGCACCCACCCAACCCCCGAATGAGCGAACCGTAGAACTCAATCCTTAGCATAGCCTAACAGCCTAAAACCAGTGTGCAAAAAGTAAACTAGCAAACAACATAAATAAATCAACTCTATTAAAATATAACCTGCGGAAAATTTCTCCCTAGAATCTGAAAGTCGTCGTACCAAAAATATCAATCAAAACTAGAGTACGGGGATGCAACCCCAAATGAAGAAATAGCCTAAGCCCGAAACCAGAGAGCTACAACTCAATGGATAGAAATCAAGGCAGCCTGGTCGAACAGCTCACCCTTGATATCTCAAAGTGTCAGGCCTACAGGTGAGGTTGTCCGTCAACTGCCAGAAGATTTTCTGTACTCACAAAATATAAGCAAGTGCAGTATCAGTACACAACCATCGTGTACTAATAGGATCATCAGCCAGTTCCAAATAAACAGTGTATAAATAGCACAGAAGTCAAGAGTACAGAAACACGTAAACAAGTCAACAGTTATTTCTAGACTACAAGTCTCTCCCTAACTTGTCCCCACATGTAAACCACTTCCACAACCATGATCAATAATTCACAATAACAACAATTATACCGCATTATATATCACGGACCCACCCTGGATCCCCTCTAGGCAACACCTAAGTGTCAAATATACAACCCGGTCTACACCAAGACCAAACTCATATATCAATGTAATAACCCGGCCTCTCAAGGACCAAAATGCACAACCACAAAATCATAAACACAACCCGATCCACTCAGGGAACCATTAGTAAAAATGCAACAATACAATAAAGTAAACCCTTACCAGGCGTGGTACCCGAGCCAACCGTTAGTATATCTCGTACCAGGCGTGGTACCTGAGTCAACCGTTAGTATATCCCGTACCAGGCATGGTACCCGAGCCAACCGTTAGTATATCCCGTACCAGGCGTGGTACTCGAGCCAACCGAATGTCACATAAATCCACAGTCACAACAATGAATAATCAACACTTGTATACCAACAAGCAAAACACCTAGTTGATTTCACCAGACTGAAAAATATGATTTTGGACATTCTTAACCATTTCCTAAGCAATGCATACCACACAATTACTTAGACATGAGTACACAAACACACAATGCATACAGGAATCAATAACCATCATCTATCTCGAATAATCAAGCTCTACAGTGCCGGGGCTTTTCCTTTTTCAGGATCCGTTGCTTGTTCTTGGTCTAGAAATAAACACATAAATACTATAGTTAATTAACTAGCCTAAATTACTCGGATTATACAAAAATCCTAATCCCCAGGCCAAACCATGATCATTCCAACCCTTTTTGGACTTTCCCGCTATTAATTAACCTAAGATTATCATTTATACCGATACATTTAGAGAATTAAAGCTTGGTGATCAGTACCTATTAACTATAAATAACACCCAAGAACTCTAGCACTCTAGAATCCCTCTTTTTTCTCCAGATTCTACAATCCTAAGTTATCCCAAACGTTTTCCCAAGCCCACCCTAGCGATTCTATACCGTAGAAAAGATATCACAGAGTTTGGGGGGTAGGATCCTTACCTTTAGGATGAATAACGGTGAAAAACTGGTACAAATTGCCCCGTTCTTCTCTCAAAATGAGTTGCAGAAAAACTGAATTATTTTAGAGAAGTTTCTGCATTAAATCCCATCATGCTCCGCTATAGCGGTCCGCTCCGCTATAGCGATACCGCCGTAGCAGAGTCATCCGCTATGGCAGAGGCTGACCGACGTTGACTTCCGCTGTAGCGGTATTTTCTCTGCTACGACGGAGGTCGCTATGTCAGAGTGTCAACCGCAGCTATGGCGGTTGACACGGGACAGAAAGTCATAAAATCTCCAAAATTGGTCCCTTTTACAACACACTTATTTTCCCGAAGTTTCGGAACAACTCCTTCACGTCAAACTCGATTCTGGGAGTTCTACTTACCCGAATTCGATTTCGAAAAGTCCCCCGGACTCCTTTATGTCTGCAATGACATGTTCCATCGTTACTGAAAATATCTATGATCAAAGTAGGTGCTTCTCATTCGTAATAAGAGTTAGGATTAATGTCATGACCCAATTTCTCGGTCATGAGGGCACCTATAACCCCCAGTAGGCAAACCAATCCTCGTAGCCTGGAACGGTCAATAATGGGCGAACCAATCTCAAAACCATAACTAACAACGTTGCAGTAATAACTCAAAATCATAATCCTGATAGGGGATAGTATCAGGATAAAGCAACAAGAGTCTACCTATAGTCCCTCGGCCGTACATACAACCGAGAAACGCCATCAAGTGAAAACAAATCCTCTGGAATCCTATACTACCGGAGCATACAATCAACAAACAGCAAACAAGGGTGGTACCTTAAACACTCGATGATATGATGCATGATAATCTCAGGAAGGAATAGAAACTCTGTATATACCTCATCCGGTACCGATCAGGCCTTGTAGGTAGGTTCCATGGAAGGACACTGCCCGTATACTTCTACTCCTCCATATACCCACCCTCCGGCACATGCAGCCCAAAGCCCCAGGCCCGGACGGCAAGGTCCATTGAGGTCCCGGACCCCATACTAAAACTCAGTATCAAAACATGTCATTCGGAAGCAAGTCCGGGTTCAAGATAGAGACCCAGTCTCGAATATGCATGCCCAGACCCTGTCCAGGACTAAAATAGTGGGGAAATATCTCAAAAACCTCTCTAAGGGTGCGGGGCGTAACCGGGTCTAAACAGTAGAAAGTCATCCCAGATGCTCGGTCCGACCGAGGCTAAAACTATCCCAATTTAATAAGAAACTCAACTAGCACCCCGTCCCTGCCGAGTCTAGCGTTAATAGTAAAACTGGTGATAGAAATCATAATTTTACCTTCTTTTACCCCAAGAAGATTCACAAGCTAAATCAAACCATTTTCAATTCATTTTCATCGAAAATGAGGCCCCTGGGGCCATGCAAAGTCTAGAAAATAATTTCAGTAGGCCCGAAGCTAAAACCGTAGTAAAACATGGATAAACTCTCTTTATATGCATGTAAATGAATGATCAACACAAATAGTCCCCCAGCAGCTCACAATCAACCTATCGGCCCTGCACCGGCTCCAATTATTCTACAGCACAAATAGCCAGCTCTATAAAAGTAATAGCGATGTCCGGGACTCACAAACATTATCAATAACCCACCGTCTATGTTCCAGAGTCAATATAAGGTCACACAGGACTACAAGGTGTTGACACCCAATTTTGTCCCACCTTTTTGTCATTTTACTCATTCGAGCGTCTGTTTTGTTTACAAGGCCAAAACGCTATTTTTACTTACTTTTACAAGATTTTGTGTTATTAAATAATATTCACAGTATTTTAGTACTATTTTATGATTATTATTATTATTACTATTATTATTATTATTAATAACATTCTTCACTTGTAAAGATATTTGTTTACTTATTCTTTTACATTTATCTTTTACTTTTTATTTAAATATTTGAGCAAATATTTTTAAATCTATAGTTCATTTTATCGTAAATATTGGTGAATTATTTCAACAACCCAAAATATATTTATTGATTTAATAATATATTTCTTGTACTTAGTATTTAAAAATTACCCGTTTTATATATTTTTGTAGACTATTATTTACACCCAAACAAGCTCAAATTTTAAATTTGGAATTTGGTCTATCTACATATCCATGAAATTCTCCTACAAAATTAGAAAATATTTCTTTTCCTTTATGAATAACTATTCTTCCTCCCCAAATCAATTCTTTCCTATACAAATCCCTCTACCCAACGTTAATATCCTCCTAAATCACTCCTATTTAAAATGATTATTTTCCATTTTAAACCCTCTTCCCCAACGTTTATATTGACCATTGATCCTTATTATATATACCAATTCCTTGAGGAGACAGACACACCATTAGAGGCCCCCTTGACCATCTCCAAGAAGAGATACAGAGAGTATTCACGTCGGAAGCGGAGTGACGAGAACTTGGGGATTCGGTGCAATGACCACCACTTTAAAACCTCCATAACCATTGTAACAACAACTCTTCTTCCTCCATAGCTGTCACGCTGCCGCCTAACCGCTAACCACCCAAAGTTCAGACCTTTCTCCACCGTAGAACCACCTTAAAGCACCATTGTTGCAGCTCCAAAACTAATCGACCCCTCCATATTGTAGCTCCGTCTGCTTCCCCGTGGTTTCACCGGCACAAGTTCCGGTCCGTCGATGCTTCCATGTCGAGGTTCGTCCAAGTCACAAACGTCCAGTTCATTCCATCAAATTATAATCCAAAGCTTGGAGGTCCATTTTCACAGTCTTTAACTTTCAAGATCTCTTAATCATCTTAAATGTGAAAATTATCTGATCTGCTTTATGTTATGTGTCTGGATCCTTAATTATTTCTTATGTTAAATTAAAAAATAATTGCTGGGTTAGTATATTAGTTTGTTCCATGCTTATTGTGATTTTGTACCATGCTTATTGTGAATTATGTGATCTCTGTAAATAGTAATTTATAGAAAAGGGTAGCAATTGTTTTATTGGGTTTGGGATTGCAACATTCAAAAGGTTTGGTTAACATTTTTTCATATTAATGTTTGTCTTGGTATTTCATTTTTGTATTCTACTGTAATGAATATCGTGACATGGTGAACTAATGAGGGCAATTTGTTTTATATACTAGTGACCTAATTTGATGCATTATTAGTGATTTCTTCGAATTCTCAGTAGTTTGGCCTAGGAATTCTTCGAGAATAAAATGTGCCTTCGTGATTCAATTATCCTTTTAGCCTAGACCAAAAGTTTAAGACCTTACTCTGTTAATTAATTGTGCGTTTGAACGAATTGAGTTGCGGATTTAATTCAAAACTTATTGTCTAGTTAAGAGAGAACATGAGACTTTTCCTGAAATCTCTTTTCTTATGTACTTACTTTGATAAAAAAATAATAATCTTTGTTATGCACTTTATTATTTTAATTAGTAAACACTAAGAACAGACATACTCTCACCCCCTTGAATATTTTTTACATATACGCTATGACGGAATGACGTCACTTGAAGTTCAATCCCGGGGAATGAAGGAGTCAATGCACAAAGCGAAGCTCAAAATGGAGTTAGTCGCCCCCAAGCGGGGACCAGGTACGTTTCGGGATATGATGACAAAAAGAGCAGGCTATTGCTGACTTCTTGTATGTAGCACACATAGCTTTATTAAAAATATAAAGCAACTCGTTACTCCATTCTTTTCTAATTTTATATGTCACTCTTTTAAAAATCTTAAAAACTTGACAACTTTTACTATTGTGTTAAATTTTAAATACATTTTCATACTATTTGAACGTCAAAATATTTTTTTTTAAAAGCTTTACATAACTTTGAAATACTAAAATATTTATTTAGTGTTTGAAATATTTTTACGAATTCTTTAAGTCTTGTGTTAAAGAGTTTAAGAGAGACGATCATACGGAAATAGAATAGAGTGGGTAACATCGCATTGGGCCCATTTTTATAGCCTCGCTATACCTGATCCCACTCTCTCTCTCCCTCGCACTCTCTATCTTAACTTTACTGTATGCGTTGTTAATTTGTTGTTTACTTTAGTTTCTTATATTATATTTGCCACCAAAATTAAGGTGGCATACGCTTACTAACCATTTCTTTTCTTTTGCGAGATTTTGTAATTTATGGGATTAGTTAGAACACACTATGCTGAAAGGAGAATAATCTAGAGGTATTGTTTATTAATTCGACGCTTCGCCAACAAGGTTAGTCTCTTAGTCTTCACAATCCTTATGCCCCTGAATATGTAGTTGTGTGTGTAGGTAAGCTTTATTTTGTTATTATGTCATCCGAGTGCTTTAAATATTTTGTTTGGAAGCGATCAAGTTAGTTCTTTCTCTCTTGATTGTTAATATTGCATGTATTTTTATTTTCTCTATTTGGTGGCCTGCAAAGCATGATTTAATTAATTATACTCATGAACTTTGTGTTTTCATGCGTCACTTGTCAAATTTCACATGTTTAATCATTTTATTACCTAGATTCGTATTCATTAGATAATAATTTATGCCTAGTTTATTTATTTATTTTATAATAAAAGTTTCTTATGTTTAGTCATCTAGTTATTTAAAATCGCATGTGAAGAAATGACTAGTTTAGTTAGTTAATAATTTAGCATGTTTAACTATTTAGCATTTTTTTTAAATTAACGAGTAGAATTACGCTTAATTTATTTACTTGCATTAAAATAAAGTTTGTATGCTCATCACATAGTCATTTTAGTTTAATAAATTATTTTGACCTTTGTTTATCACTTAATTCCCACATAAATAACGAATTCGGCAGGAACCCACATTTATGGACCTCGAAAGGTGCTTAACACCTTCCCTTTGAGATAACTTGAACCCTTACCCGATTTCTGGTGACGTAGACCTTAAATTAATTTAGTCGTAGTTAGTTAAAATGGTGCCCTAACGCACCTTAGATTCGTTAGGTGGCGACTCTTCAATCTTTTCTATCCAAAAAGAGTTGTCACGTCGATGGCCCATCTTTCGCGAGAAAAATGGGGCGCAACACAAGGGTGATAATATCATCTATAATAAATACTACAAACATCGTAGGAAACAAACGAATTGAACATGAGGAAGCGGTCAGGGTCTGTGGTACCAACCTAATAATCCAACCCAAGGATGTCAGTTAGTATAATTTTATCCGATATATGCTAAGTCTAGGGAGTTTAGACCGTAACCTACCTGTCGTTCAATGGCAAGCTGCTAGAACAACGATGTCCAAGTACGAAACATTCCGAGAAGCTCCGAAACAAAAAATCAAACTCAAATTTATATTTAAATAACTTGACTTAAATAATTAATTTCCTTTTCAAAATTAAACACAACGTCAAAATATATTTGGTTCCACCTATTTTTCTCCGTAAGCGTATGTGGAGGGCAACATTTGTTGCTGCAATCGTCCTTTCTAAATACAGAAATGGAAAAACTTCTAAAAGTAGGTAAAAGTAGGAGAGATATATTAATATCTAAGATAGATATATATTTAGAGATGTTAGTGGAATGCCTAGTGGCATCATGCACCTTGCTGTGCACTTTCCACAACTCCACGTGGAGTCCATCCAAAGTATTTTGTCCCGTTATATGTATACTCGGGTATTGCATAGGTTCGTGGTAAAATATATATAACTTTTTGAATATACCATAATTAATAGAAAATTATTTCAAATAAAACCTACTATATTATAATAATAATTTTCAACATAACTAAGTTTACTATCTCCGTTAAAATATTGATAACTTAGAAAACTCTTGTAAAATAAATACATACACAAATATATCGTAACAAAAGTATTATATTTTCATAAATATTTAAAATATTTTTAGAAAAACAAAACTTTTTTACCAAATTCAACTTTAAAATTAAATATTTTTAAATACGCGTGATGTTAATAAAATTCTTAAATTTAGGCTCGCAAGCCTTTGATACGAAACGAAGGTTAAGGTCATACGATCGCAAATCACCATCGCGCGATTTCGATACTCAGCTTCTAAGACAGAAAATTGGTCATAAAGACCAACCGAACGGCCAGGGCACCAAACCACCGGTCCCAGCAAGCCATAAATGACTTGGGGCCGCTACAGGAAAGTTTTAACAGTACAAGGAAAACATATACGCGAAAATGACCGGAAGAGTCATTACATCATCCACTACTAAAAAGGACTTTCGTCCTCGAAAGTCAAGGACAAGGAAGTACCTGAAGGCTCGAACAACTGCGGGTACTGAGCACGCAACTCACTCTCGGTCTCCCAAGTAGCCTCCTCGACCGGACGATGTCTCCATTAAACTTTCACAACCGGAATCTCCCTAGATCTCAATATCTTGATATCTCTGGCCAGAATAGTTATCGGCTCCTCAACAAATGACAAACTCTCGTCTAACTGAACAGAATCCCAATGAAACACATGAGACTCATCTGGCACATACCGGCGCAACATCGAGATATGAAAAACTGGGTGAACAGCTGAAAATATCGGAGGCAAAGCTAACATGTAGGCAACATTACCAACCCTCTGTAGAATCTCAAACGGCCCAATGAACCTGGGGCTAAGCTTTCCCCGTCGACCAAATCTCATCACGCCCTTCATGGGCGATACATGGAGAAACACCAAGTCACCAATACTAAACTCCAAGGCACGAAGCCTACGATCAGCATAACTCTTCTGCCTGCTCTGAGCTGCCCGAAGTCTATCCTGAATCAATCGAACTCAGTCTAAGGAATCTCGAAGCAAATCTGTACTCTGTGGCCTAGACTCGAAACCATCAAACCGACCAACCAGAGATCTGCAAAGCCTACCATACAAAGCCTCGAAAGGTGCCATACAAATACTCGAATGAAACTATTATTGTAAGCAAACTCTGCCAAAGGCACAAACTGATCTCAAGAACCTCCAAAATCAAGAACACAAGCCTGAAGCATGTCCTCCAAGATCTGAATAGTCCTCCCGGACTAGCCATCTGTCTGAGGATGGAATGCAGTACTAAGCTGAACCTTTGTACCTAAATATCGCTGAATAGCTCTCCAGAACTGAGATGTGAACTGAGTGATGTGGTCTGAAATGATAGACTCTGGGACCCCGTGCAACCGAACAATCTAACGAAGGTAGATCTGAGCTAACCTCTCTGCACCATAAGAAGTCTGAACCGGCAAGAAATGTGCTGGCTTAGTCAGCCTATCAACAATCACCCATATGGAATCAAACCCACGAGAAGTACGAGGTAAACCAACAATAATGTCCATACTAATCCCTTCCCACTTCCACTCAGCAATGGGAAGTCGCTGCATCAAACCACCAGGTCTCATGTGCTCGAACTTAACCTACTGATAGTTTAAGCACCGAGATACGTACTCCGCTATATCCTGCTTCATACCACTCCACCAGTAAAGCTTTCTCAAGTCTCTATACATCTTTGATGTGCCAGGATGAATGGAGTATCTAGTACAATGTGCCTTACTAAGTATTAACTGAATCAAATCACTAACCCTCGAAACACAAAGGCGGCTATCAAAATTCAGAACCCCATCTGAATCTAGAGTAGCCCGACTAGCCTCACCCTGAACAACCTGATCACGAAGGTCACATAACTGCTGATCCTCAAACTGACGGCTCTGAACTTGATCAATCAAAGTAGAACAAACCTCGACACTGGCGAGAACTCTGCTAGGATCCGACAAGTCAAGCCTAACCAAATGGTTAGCCAAGGACTAGATGTTCAAGGCCAACGGTCTCTCCAAAACTGAAAGAGAAGCTAGGCTACCCATACTCACCGTCTTCCGGCTCAAGGCATCTGCTACCACGTTTGCCTTGCCCGGATGATACAAAATAGTAAAGTCATAGTCCTTCAGTAGCTCGACCCATATCCTCTACCTCGAGTTCAGCTCTCGCTGACTCGTGATATACTGAAGGCTACGGTGATCAGTGAAGATCTCACAGTGAACTCCATATAAGTAATGCCTCCAGATTTTGAGCGCGAAAGCTACAACTGCTAACTCCAAGTCATGGGAAGGGTAGTTTCGCTTGTGACCCTTAAGCTGTCTCGACGCATATGCTATTACTCGACCCTGCTGCATCAACACACAACCAAGACCAACCCCGAAAGCATCACAATACACGGAGAAGCTCTAACCCTTAACCGGCAAAGTCAAAACTAGAGATGAAGTTAATAAGGCCTTAAACCTCTGAAAGCTATCCTCGCACTAATTTGACCACTGAAATAGGACATCCTTCCTAGTTAGCATAGTCAAGGGTGCTGCTATGGAAGAAAATCCCTGAATGAACCATCTATAGTAACCTGCTAACTCAATAAAGCTGCGGACCTCAGTAGCAGTAGTAGGTCCAGGCCAATCACAAACTGCTGAAATATTTCCCGGATCAACCCTAATCCCATCCTTAGACACCACGTTCCCTAGGAAGGCAACTGACTCAAGCCAAAACTCACACTTTGAAAACTTGCCATAAAGCCGATGATCTCTCAAAGTCTGGAGTATAATCCATAAGTGTTGCTCATGCTCATCTCTACTACGCGAGTATACCAAGATGTCGTCTATGAAAACTATCACAAATGAGTCCAAATACGGGCCAAGCACCCTATGCATCAAGTTCATAAAGGCTGCAGGGGTATTAGTCAACCCAAAAGACATCACCAGGAACTCATAATGGCCATAACGTGTCTTGAATGTTGTCTTAGGGATGTCTTCCGCCCTAATTCTCAACTGATGGTAGCTGGACCTCAAATCAATCTTTGAAAACACGGTTGAACCTAAAAGTTGATCAAACAAGTCATCAATCCTCAGCATCGGATATCTATTCTTCACTGTCACCCTATTCAGCTGCCGATAATCAATACACATCCGCATCGACCCATCTTTCTTCTTCACAAATAGAACAGGAGCACCCCAAGGCGACACACTCGGCCTAATAAACCCCTTAGCTAAAAGATCCTGGAGCTGCTCCTTAAGCTCCCTCAACTCAGTCGGAGTTATACGGTAAGGAGAAATAGAAATGGGCCTGGTGCCTGGTTCTAACTCAATAGCAAAATCAATATCTCTCTCAGGTGGAAGGCCTGGCAGGTCGGTAGGGAACATATCTAGGAAATCTCTAACCATAGGAACTGACTCAGGGGAAGAAGGGTCGGCACTAGCATCTCGCACATATGCTAGATAGGCCAAACACCCATGGGAAATCAACTTCCTAGCTCGAAGACAAGAGATGGTCCTAGACGGTGCATGGCTAACAAAACCCTGCCACACAACCGGGGATACACCAGGCACGATTATGGTAATGGCCTTAGCATAACAATCCAAAACCGCACGGCGAGGGGATAACCAGTCCATTCCCAGTATCACATCAAAATCTAACATATTGAGTATCATCAAATCACCCCAGGTCTCCAAATCACCAACAGATATCACACAAGATCTCACAATCCGATCCACTACTAAAGAATCTCCTACTGGGGTCGAAACAAAAACAGGCACAGATAACGGCTCACTAGCCAACCCCAAAGAAGGCACAAAGTAGGCGGATACATATGAACAAGTAGATCCAGGATCAAACAAAGACAAAGCAGACTGATGGCACACCAAAATCATACAAGTGATCACAGCATCTGAGGCCTTTGCCTCTAGTCTCTCAGGGATCGCATAAAACTGACGACGACCTCCACCTGCCCGACTGCCATCCCTATCACTTGTTCTACCACGCGGAGCACCACCTCTACCCTGACCACCACCCCCTCTAGCCGGAGGCTGAACTGCTCGTAAAGGCTCGGCCGGCTGAACTGTACCCTGCTGGGGCAATCTCTAACAAAATGACCAATCACACCACAAGTAAAACAAGCCCCTGATGACCTACTCAATCGGGATGAACCAGCAGATCCCATATGGCCACTAAGACCTGACCGCTATAGCCCTGATGGCTGCTCTGACCCTGCTCAAACTGGGCACTATCGGAAGTCTAAAGTGAAGCCTGAACCGGTCGGCTGGACTGACCCTGGTGCTGCTGTGGTTGATAACCCCGGCCCCACTGGCCTGAACCTCTACCACCATACCTGGAACCACTGTAGCCACCCTATGTCGAGGCCTCTTATCTCTGGCCCTCTAATCATGTCGCTGTAAGTCCTCTAAAGTATGAGATTAGTCTGTGATAGCCTGAAATGACTGACCACCGGTAACAAATATCTCAGTTGGCTGCCTAATCTCTGGCCTCAAACCCTATACAAATCTGCGAATCCTATATGCTTCGGTAGGAATGATCATAGCTCCAAACGGTGCTAGTTGATAAAAATGGGTCTCATACTCCGAGACAGTCGTAGAATCCTGCATAAGCCAAGTAAACTGCTCCTTGCGACGCTCACAATCACTCTGAGGCAAGAAATTGGCCATAAAGGCCTCATAAAACTCAGACAGGTCAAAGGAGGCGATGTAGAAGATCTGCAAGAAACATGTGCCCTCCACCATAACTTAGCTGGACCCTCTAGTTGATATGTAGTATAACCAACCCCGTGAGTCTCCAATAAACCCAAATGATGCAACATCTCCTTACAGGTATTGATAAAGTCATGTGGGTCATGTCTAGAAGTACCAGCAAACCTCGGAGGTGCTAATCTCAAAAACCTACCCAACGTCTTCTGCTCCGACTCTATCATAGTTGGGCGAGGAGCAAGAGGTTGTGCAACTGATGGGACCGGAATGACCTCCGCACGGGGAGCCACAGTAGCAGGTTGCGCTCCTGAACTCTATGCACCCAGGGCTACCCCCTGAGTGGATGTTTGTGCTACCTCAGAAGGCCACTCTCCAATCATACCCAAAAGCTATAATAGTAAACCCCGAATGACTGAAGACCGAGCTGGGGCTGAGGCTGGCATAGAAGTGGGTGACGGAGCTGGTACAAGAGCTGGTGGTACTTGGGCTTCCCCCTGATCCACATACTACTCGGTCTCTATCTCAACTCTAGCAGGTGCCGCTGCTCGAGGGCATCTCCGACCCCTAGGTGGAGCCGGAGGCTCATTTTCACCTGATGTTGATGCTCTCGTATGGACCATCTGCGGAAGAATGAAGTAGAACAAATGAGATTTCAAGAAATTTCAAGGGTACTACGCATGATACAGAAGCAACGAAAGAGTCGTATTTCCTAAGATGTCACTATAGCCTCCCAAAAATGAGTAAGGACATATTTGCCCCGATCCGCAGGACTCTACTAGACATTAGCTCCTATACCGATGACACCGGTGAACGTAGGCTCTGATATCATGCTATCATGACCCGATTTCTCGGTCATGATGGCACCTACAACCCCCCAGTAAGCGAACTAAATCCTGTAGCCCAGAACGGTCAGTAATGGGCTATTGTCTAACAATCTAAGCGGATGCAAGGGAACAAGATGAAGAAAATAGATAACAGGAATAATATATATACAACGCGGAAACTAAACCAAACCCAAAACCTGGTATCATAGTATAGAGCCAGAACTACATATAAAGAGTACAAACGATCCAAACTAATATATACAGATGTCTCCGAATGGTACTAGAGTACATAAAGCAAAAGATAGACTAAAGCTAAGCTCCGGTCGCCAAGAGCTCACCCTCAGTCCGAAGTAGTCTCCAAAAGATCTCCGAGCACAAATCACAATGATCTAGCAGCGATGGCCCATGCTAGGATCTGCTCCAGAAGATGCAGAATATAGTATGAGCACCAAATGCGAAGCATAAGGTACCTAGTAGGTATCATAGGCCAACTGGGCACATATAAGATAAAAGCATAGTAACAGACAGAATAGAAGCAAGTAGTCACGAAAATCAATGAAAAAGGTACAGAGGAACTAGCCCAGCGGGAAGACAATAGACCAGCATGTAAGGCTAGCAAGTAGAATATATACACAACAGGCATAGGTGAAAGTAAGAAATGACGCACCTGGGACCCTTGCAATAACAGTATATATATAATAGGCTTAAGAAGTGGACGGTATACCGGTAACCTCAAGTATAAGGGATGGGAGAGAAAAGTAAAGATAGACATGCTCAGAAAATAGGAATCAATAACCAAACTAATCATATCAATCTCAAAACCAGAACTAACAACATTGCAGTAATATCTCAAAATCATAATCGTGATAGGGGATAGTATCAGGATAAAGCAACAAGAGTATACCTACAGTCCCTCGGCCGCACATACAACCAAGGAACACCATCAAGTGAAAACAAACCCTCCGGCATCCTATACTACCGGAGCATACAATCAACAAACAGCAAACAAGGGTGGAACCTCAAACACTGGATGATATGATGCATGATAATCTCAGGAGGGAATAGAAACTCTGTATGTACCTACTCCGGTGCCCATCGGGCCTTGCAGGTAGGTTCCATGGAAGGACACTGCCCGTATACCTCTACTCCGCCATATACCCACCCTCCGGCACATGCAGCCCAAAGCCCCAGGCCCAGATGGCAAGGTCCATTGAGGTCCTGGACCCCATACTAAAACTCAGTATCAAAACATGTCATCCAGAAGCAAGTACGGGTTCAAGATAGAGACCCAGTCTCGAATATGCATGCCCAGACCCTGTCCAAGACTAAAATAGTGGGAAAATATCTCAAAAACCTCTCTAAGGGTACCGGGCGTAATCGGGTCTAAACAGTAGAAAGTCATCCCAGATGCTCGGTCCGATCGAGGCTAAAACCATCCCAATTTAATAAGAAACTCAACTAGCACCCCGTCCCTGCCGAGTCTAGCGTTAATAGTAAAACTGGTGATAGAAATCATAATTTTACCTTCTTTTACCCGAAGAAGATTTACAAGCTAAATCAAACCATTTCCAATTCATTTTCATCGAAAATGGGCCTCTGGGACCATGCAAAGTTTAGAAAACAATTCCAGTAGGCCCAAAGCTAAAACTGTAGTAAAACATGGACAAACCCTCTTTATATGCATGGAAATGAATGATCAACATAAATAGCCGCCCAACAGCTCACAATAAACCTATCGGCCCTGCACAGGCTCCAATTATTATACAGCATAAATAGCCAGCTCTATAAAAGTAATAGCGATGTCCGGGACTCACAGACATTCCTAATAACCCACCATCTATGTTCCAGAGTCACTACAAGGCCACACAGGACCACAAGGGTGATAATATCGTCTATAACAAATAATACAAACATCGGAGGAAAGAAACGAATTGAACATGAAGAAGCGGTCAGGGTCTGTGGTACCAACCTAATAATCCAACCCAAGGATGTCAGCTAGTATAATTTTATCCGATATATGCTAAGTCTAGGGATTTTAGACCGTAACCTACCTATCGTCCAATGGCAAGCTGCTAGAACAACGATGTCCAAGTACGAAACATTCCGAGAAGCTCCGAAACAAAAAATCAAACTCGAATTTATACTTAAATAACTTGACTTAAATAATTGATTTCCTTTTCGAAATTAAACACAACGTCAAAATATATTTGGTTCCACCTATTTTTCTCCGTAAGCGTATGTGGAGGGCCACATTTGTTGCTGCAATCGTCCTTTCTAAATACAGAAATGGAAAAACTTCTAAAAGTAGGTAAAAGTAGGAGAGAGATATTAATATCTAAGATAGATATATATTTAGAGATGTTAGTGGAATGCCTAGTGGCATCATGCACCTTGCTGTGCACTTTCCACAACTCCACGTGGAGTCCATCCAAAGTATTTTGTCCCGTTATATGTATACTCGGGTATTGCATAGATTCGTGGTAAAATATATATAACTTTTTGAATATACCATAATTAATAGAAAATTATTTCAAATAAAACCTACTATATTATAATAATAATTTTCAACATAACTAAGTTTGCTATCTCCGTTACAATATTGATAACTTAGAAAACTCTTGTAAAATAAATACATACACAAATATATCGTAACAAAAGAATTATATTTTCATAAATATTTAAAATATTTTTAGAAAAACAAAACTTGTTTACCAAATTCAACTTTCAAATTAAATATTTTCAAATACGCGCGATGTTAATAAAATTCTTAAATTTAGGCTCGCAAGCGTTTGATATGAAACGAAGGTTAAGGTCATACGATCGCAAATCACCATCGCACAATTTTGATACTCAGCTTCTAAGACAGGGAATTGGTCATAAAGACCAACCGAAAGGCCAGGGCACCGAACCACTGGTCCCAGCAAGCCATAAATAACTTGGGGCCGCTACAAAAAAATTCTAATAGTACAAGGAAAATGTATATATGCGAAAATGACCGGAAGAGTCATTACAATTAATTCTTTATCATGGGAGTACATTTGGCATGTACTAAGGTCATACAATACTCTTTGCACAAAGTTAAGTTGAAAGCTTCCTTACCGATTTAGTTTCGGGCTAAGTTCAAACTAGGGTCAACTTCAAACGTTCTTTCCTACTAGAATATATGGAGTTAGGGGTCCTAACACACACCAAATTAAAGATATCTGAGTCTTCTTTCCAACGTCACCGACCGTTCATCAATCCGCTTCACGAGTAAAAAGTTATGATTGTATTACTGAAGACTGTCTGTGCTGAAAAATTGAGTCCGCTGTAGCGGGATTTAGGTCGCTATAGTGGTACCGCCGTAGCGGTTGGCAGTCTTCTATAGCGTAACGATGGAACTAGAAAGCCCAGAAACGAGTTTTATAATCTCATTCTCCCTTCCTTAGTCAAAAACAGACTAGGGTTGCCCAAAAAATCCTCCTAGGCTGCTCCAAAGCTTGGGAGCCATGGGGAAGAGGGATTCCAGCGAAAGGGATGAAAAACCATGGATTCGGGCCTGTAAAATCATCAAAAAATGCCTTCATGGAGCCAGAAAGGGCATGGAACAGCTTCTCGGCATCCAGGAAGGCAAGGTTTCTTCCAAAGAGTAGATTGACCGCTTTCATTTTCTTATTATTGTGTAGAATGAAAGGGAGAATCCATGATTAGGCCTTCGGGCACGGTGTCTGGAGGAAATTATTGATTTGTTAGATTAGTTGGAATGGTAGAATCGGGATAGTCTATTGTGATATTCTAGGCATTGCTTAATTTGTGTTATTTTGCTAATAAATGTGTAAACTAGAATATCAGAAGGTTCGGGGAACTGGAAAAGGGTTAGTAATTAACTAATGTGCAAGGAATGGAAGTTTCAAAAACAAATTGGTATAATTAGAATATTCGTTGGCTATTTTCTAAGGCTGGAAAAGGTTTTCCCAAGTTGTATTTGGTCTTAGGAAGAGGGTCAGGAATAAATGTAATTAATTGCATGCTTAAAGGGGCGAACCGGGGTTAGTCTTCAAACGGGATTTGACGGTTCATAGTGTACCCAGAATGGGGTAGGTGTTGGTTTGATTCCTGCATGCTTGTGTTTTTGTGTACTCTTATCTAAGTATTTGTATGAGGTGCATTGCTTAGGGGATGATTAGGAGTGTCTGATAGTCCTGTTTAACAGTCTGGTAAATTGAACTGTGTATTTTGCTTGTTGGTTTACAAGTTGATTGTTTATTATTGTGACTGTTGGATTTCTGTGTGACATTCGGTTGGCTCGGGTACCACGCCTGGTACGAGAATTACTAACGGTTGGCTCGGGTACCACGTCTGGTACGGGTATAACAAATGGTTGGCTTGGGTACCACGCCTTGTATGAAATATACTAATGATTGCCTCGGGTACCACGCCTGGTACGGGATACTAACTGGTTGGCTCGGGTACCACGCCTGGTACGGGATACTAACTGGTTGGCTCGGGTACCACGCCTGGTACGGGTTTACTTATTGCATTGCATTGTGTAATTGATTTGGTTCCATGAGTGGACCGCGCTGTGTTTATAAATTGAGATATTGCATTTTGGTCTTGGTGTAAGCCGGGTTATTATATTGTGAGTTTGGTCTTGGTGTAGGCTGGGTTGTTATATTATATTGTGAGTTTGGTCTTAGTGTAGGCCAGGTTATTATATTATATTATTAGTTGATCTTGGTGTAGACCGGGTTATGATGTTGGTTATTAGTTGGGTCTTGGTGTAGACCAGGTTAGTATGTTGGTTATTAGTTTGGTCTTGGTGTAGACCGAGTTATTATGTTAATTATTAGTTTGGTCTTGGTGTAGACTGGGTTATTATGTTAATTATTAGTTGGGTCATGACAAATGGTATCAAAGCCCAGGTTACTGGTCCTCCAGTAAAAGAGCAAAATGTCGAATAGAGTCCCGCGGATTGGTGTGTTGACATCCACATCTAATTCTAGGGAAGCTATGAAGCATTCTAAGAAACACTTCTCTTCTTCATTCCTTTTCGTGCGATTTCGTTATTTGCTTGTTTGGGTTGAGTCCAATTGGTATCTCTCGATTCCAATTGGTATCTCAACAAGGTAAAGGATGTCATTGGACTCCGGGTACGACAAACAAGCAAGAAGGATTGGAACAGGGAAGGTTCCAATTGGTATCTGGCCTGAGAGGCTGTGGTAAGGCATGGGTGATTGGCTAAGGGTCATCCATGGGACGGATATAGAGTAATTATCGTGGTATGATTTTTGTGTAGCTTGAAACTGAAGTGTTTGTATATTACAATGCTAGCATGATTTACTAATTCGTATATGATTGTTGATTGGTTATGAAATTATGAGTCTTAAGGAAATGGTAATTAATTCTTGGTATGATTGAGTATGATTAAGTAATGAGTGTGCTTGGAGTTAGAATTACATGTAAAGTTTTCAAGGAAAGGGCTCTTCATTGGTTAATATGGTGAGGAAAAAATGATTTATGACTGTAGGGAAACTTTGGTTTAAGGACAGTCGGGACTTGGTTGGGAACCAAGGGAACTAGGGGGTTATTCGTGCTTGATAGCGAAAGTGTATCGTTAAGAATAATTGCTTGCATAATCCTCTTATTACTTTGTGATAATTGATGCTAAGGTTTAGTCTGTATAGTGCCGGGAATGGTCTTGAGGATTGTTTAAGACCATTGCGGAATCAACGGGATTAAACAATATTAACAGGGAAGGGGAATGAGAGAATTTTTGAGAGAATGGTAAATTTTCTGGGCTACTACTTTTGGGGGTTGCCATAGCAGCGTGCAAGTTGCTATAGAGGGATGGGCAGGGCATAATCCCTGTCCTGTTTTTCCCCTGTTCTGTCTTTCATTCCTGGGTCATTTTAAATCACTATTTGAGCTGCGAGCTATTGCAGAAATTATTTAGCATCCATGCGCAATAACAGGAAAGGGTAGATATGATAGCCCGGGTATTGGTGAAATTTTGATTTACCACTAGTGAGAATAGTCACCTATGTAGAATTTGGCAAAATGACCCGTAATTGACTGAGTAGTGTTGGAAATTGCTCATAGGCTTATGTCATGAGGGTGATTTGGTTGGTTTATTATTGATTATCCTTAGTAGTAGGGTCGGTTAAGGGAGTGGGGTTATTAAATAGAGTCTAAAACATTGTTATCCCTCTGTTCAGCTATGATAATACAGGTATTACTGCTCATTGAGTGGTGGGGGAGTGTTCGCCATAGCATTGGTTAGGGTGTAAGTGCCCGGGTAGAATTCCCCCATAAGACGAGAGTTGTCGAAAACCTCAAGCTAGGATGAGTTCCAATAAAATTTTCATTGGTGTGTGGTTTAGAGATACGTGGTGTCTCGGGGCATAGTATTGAAAGGGTAAGATGATACTATGATATGTGAGGGGATTTGTACTTGAAGGAAGCTTCCGGGATGGAGTTCGGGTTAGAAAACTTCTGGTTGAGGAGTTAGAAATTTTGCTAGGCTAGTCTCGAATGAATTCTGAGCAAGGTAAGGTCTAGGGAAATCTAGGTGTGTATTGGGTGTTATATTTTGGGTCGGGCTAGTTTTTTCGTTAGTCAAGACCTTAAAGAGTCTGGGGGACATTTCAGAATTAAATTCGGGTAAGTAGAACTCTCGGTATGTGGGTTGACGTGAAGGGGTTATTCCTGAACGTCAGGAATTTAAGTGTGTTGTAAAATAGGCACTTTTGGGGAACTTTACGATATTTTCTCCTGTTTCAACCGCAATGGCGGTTGATACATCGCTATTGCGACCTCCACTATAATGGAGAAATTACCGCTATAGCGAAAGTCAATGACGGTCAGCACCGTAGTGTGGGAATTAAGTTTTGATCTGTTATATTTGAAATTTTATTTTCTCCGGTGTTTCAACGAGGCCTCGGATTTTTTGGGCACTCAAGAAGGAGTAATCTAACTGGTCTCATATAGCTCGAAGGAAGAAATTCCTTGACAAAGCAGAATCGAATTAAATTTTAGTTGAACTAGGGTACACCCGGGGTATTTGATAGTTTGGTGGTTCGCGTAAGGCTATTCTACGATGTCATAGTAGAGTGTTAAGGTTCTAAGGGCTGGTTCATTCTTTTCCTTCTGCCTTAGAGATCGTTCGGGGATGAACGATGGGTAAATTGGTATCTGTTGTAATGATATGTTCTATCGTTACTGAAAATATCTACGATCAAGGCAGGGGCCTGTCATTCGTAATAAGAGTTAGGATTAATTCATTATCATGGGAGTACATTTGGCATGTACTAAGGTCATACAATATTCTTTGGACAACGTTAAGTTGAAAGCTTCCTTACCGATTTAGTTTCGGGCGAAGTTCAAACTAGGGTTTACTTCAAACATGCTTTCCTCCTAGAATATAAGGAGTTAGGGGTCCTAATACCCACCAAATTAAAGATCTTTGAGTCCTCATTCCAACGCTGCCGATTGTTCATCAATCCACTTCACGAGTAAAAAGTAATGACTATTTTATTGAAGACTGTCCGTGCTAAAATATTGAGTCCGCTGTAGCAGGATTTAGGTCGTTATAGAGGTACCGCCGTAGCGATTGGTAGTCCGCTATAGCGGAACGACGGAACCAGAAAGCCCAAAAATGGGTTTTATAATACCATTCTCCCTTCCTTAGTCAAAAATAGACGAGGGTTGCTCCAAAAACCCTCCTAGGCTGCTCCAAAGCTTTGGAGCCATGGGGAGGAGGGATTCCAACTAAAGGGATGCGAAACCACGGATTAAAGCCTGCAAAATTATCAGGGAATGCCTTCACGGAGCCAGAAAGGGCATGGAATAGCTGCTCAACATCTAGGTAGGCTAAGTTTCTTTCAAAGAGTAGATTGACCTATTTCATTTTCTTATTATTGTGTAGAATGAAAGGGAGAATCTATGGTTAGGCCTTCGGGCATGGAGTCTGGAGGAAATTGTTGATTTGTTGGATTAGTTGGAATGGTAGAATCGGGATAGTCTATTGTGATATTCTAGGCATTGCTTAATTTGTGTGATTTTGCTAATAAATGCGGGAACTAGAATATCGGAAGGTTCAGGGAACCGAAAAAGGGTTAGTAATTAACTAATGTGCAAGGAACGGAAGTTTTGGAAACTAATTGGTATAATTAGGAAATTTGTTGGTTGTGTTCTAAGGCTGGGAAAGGTTTTCCCAGGTTGTATTTGGTCCTAGGAAGAGGGTCAGGAATAAATGTAATTAACTGCATGTTTAAAGGGGCGAACCGGGGTTAGTCTTCGCACAGGATTTTATAGTTCATAGTGTACCCAGAATGGGGTAGGTGATGGTTTGATTCCTGTATGCTTGTGTGTTTGTGTACTCTTATCTAAGTATTTGTATGAGGTGCATTTCTTAGGGGATGATTAGGAGTGTCTGATAGTCCTGTTTAACAGTCTGGTAAATTGAACTGTGTATTTTGCTTGTTGGTTTACAAGTTGATTATTTATTGTTGTGACTGTTGGATTTCTTTGTGACATTCAGTTGGCTCGGGTACCATACCTGGTACGAGAATTACTAATGATTGGCTCGGGTACCACGCCTGGTACAGGTATAACAAATGGTTGGCTCGGGTACCACGCCTAGTACGGAAATACTAACGGTTGGCTCAGGTACCACGCCTCATACGGGATACTAACTGGTTGGCTCGGGTACCACGCCTGGTACGGGGTTACTTATTGCATTGCATTATGTAATTGATTTTGTTCCATGAGTGGATCGGGCTGTGATTATAAATTGTGATATTGCATTTTGGTCTTGGTGTAGGCCGGGTTATTATATTGTGAGTTTGGTTTTGGTGTAGGCCACGTTGTTATATTATATTGTGAGTTTAGTCTTGGTGTAGGTTGGGTTATTATATTATTTTATTAGTTTGTCTTGGTGTAGACCGGGTTATGATGTTTGTTATTAGTTGGGTCTTGGTGTAGACCGGGTTATTATGTTGGTTATTAGTTTGGTCTTGGTGTAGACCGGGTTATTATGTTAATTATTAGCTTGGTCTTGGTATAGACCGGGTTATTATGTTAATTATTAGTTGGGTCTTGACATATGGTATCAGAGCCCAGGTTACCGGTCCTCCCGTATAAGAGAAAAATATCGAATAGAGTCCCACGGATTGGTGTGTTGACGTCCATATCTAATCCTAGGGAAGCTATGAAGCATTCTAGGAAACACTTCTCTTCTTCATTCCTATTTGTGCAGTTTCGTCACTTGCTTGTTTGGGTTGAGTCCAATTGGTATCTCTCAATTCCAATTGGCATCGAATAAGCTGAAGGATGTCATTGAACTCCGAGTACGACAAACAAGCAAGAAGGATTGGAACCGGGAAGGTTCCAATTGGTATATGGCCTGAGAGGATGTGGTAAGGCATGGGTGATTGGATAAGGCTCATCCATGGGATGGATATAGAGTAATTGTCTTGGTGTGATTTTTGTGTAGCTTGAAACTGAAGTGTTTGTGTATTACAATGCTGACATGATTTACTGATTCGTATATGATTGTTGCTTGGTTATGAAATTATGAGTCTTAAGGAAATGGTAATTAATTCTTGGTATGATTGAGTATGATTAAGTGTTGAGTGTGCTTGGAGTTAGAATTACATGTAAAGTATTCAAGGAAAGAGCTCATCATTAGTTAAGATGGTGAGGGAAAAATGATTTATGATTGTAGGGAAACTTTGGTTTCAGGACAATCGGGACTTGGTTGGGAACCAAGAGAACTAGAGGGTTATTCGTGCTTGATAGCGGAAGTGTATTGTTAAGAATAATTGCTTGCATAATCCTCTTGTTGATTTGTGATAATTGATGCTAAGTTTCAGTCTGTGTAGTACCGGGAATGGTCTTAAGGATTGTTTAAGACCATTGCGGGATTAACGGGATTAAACAATGTTAACAAGAAAGGGGAATGAGAGAATTTTTCAGAGAATGGTAAATTTTCTAGGCTACTACTTTTGGGGGTTGCCATAGCAGTGTGCAAGTCGCTATAGCGGGATGGGCAGGGCATAATCCCTGTCCTATTTTTCCCCTGTTCTGTCTTTTATTTTCGGGTCATTTTAAATCGCTATTTGAGCTACGAGCTATTGCAGAAACTATTTAGCATCCATGTGCAATAAGAGGAAAGGGTAGATATGATTGCCTGGGTATTGGTGAAATTTTGATTTACCACTGGTGAGAATAGTCACCTTTGTAGAATTTGACAAAATGACCCATAATTGACTGAGTAGTGTTGGACATTGCTCATAGGCTTATGTCATGAGGGTGATTTGGCTGGTTTATTATTGATGATCCTTAGTGGTAGGGTCGGTTGAGAGAGTGCGGTTATTAAGTGGAGTCTTAAATATTGTTATCCCTCTGATCAGTTATGATAATACAAGTATTACTGCTTATTGAGTGGTGGGGGTGTGTTCTCCATAGCATTGGTTAGGGTGTAAGTGCCCGGGTAGAATTCCCCCCTAAGAGGAGAGTTGACGAATACCTCAAGCTAGGATGAGTTCCAATGAAATTTTTGTTGTTGCATGGTTTAGAGATATGTGGTGACTCGGGGCATAGTGTTGAAAGGTAAAATGATACTATGATATGTGAGGGGCTTAGTACCCGAAGGAAGCTTCCGGGATGGAGTTCGGGTTAGAAAACTTCCGGTTGAGGAGTTAGAAATTTTGGGCTAGGATAGTCTAGAATGAATTCTGAGCAAGGTAAGGTCTAGGGAAATCTGGGTGCGGATTGTGTGTCATATCTTAGGTCGAGCTAGTTTTTCCGTTAGCCAAGACCTTAAGGAGTCCGGAGGACTTTTTAGAATAAAATTCAGGTAAGTAGAACTCTCGGTATATGGGTTAACGTGAAGGGGTTGTTCCAGAATATTAGAAATTTAAGTGTGTTGTAAAATAGGCACATTTGGGGAACTTTACGATATTTTATCCCATGTCAACCGCTATGGCGGTTGATACATCGCTATTGCAACCTCCGCTATAGCAGAGAAATTACTGCTATAGCAAAATTCAATGACGGTCAGTACCGTAGCGTGGGAATTAAGTTTTGATCCATTATGTTTGAATTTTTTTTGCTCCGGTGTTTCAACAAGGCCCCAAATTTTTTTGGGCACTCGAGGAGGAGTAATCTAACTAGTCTCGTATAGCTCGAAAGAAGAAATTCCTTGACAAAGCAGAATCAAATTAAATTTTGGTTGAACTGGGGTACACCGGGGGGATTTGAGAGTTTGGTGGTTCGCGTAAGGCTATTCTATGTTGTCATAGTAGAGCGTTAAGGTTCTAAGGGCTGGTTCATTCTTTTCCTTCTGCCTTAGAGATCGTTTGAGGATGAATGATCGATAAATTGGTATCTGTTGTAATAATTTGTTCTGTCGTTACTGAAAATATCTGCGATCAAAGGCAGGTGCCTCTCATTCGTAATAAGTGTTAGGATTAATTCTTTATCATGGGAGTACATTTGCCATGTACTAAGGTCATACAATACTCTTTGCACAAAGTTAAGTTGAAAGCATCCTTACCGATTTATTTTCAAGCTAAGTTCAAACTAGGGTCAACTTCAAACGTTCTTTCCTACTAGAATATATGGAGTTAGGGGTCCTAATACCCACCAAATTAAAGATCTCTGAGTCTTCTTTCCAACGTCACCGACCGTTCATCAATCTGCTTCACGAGTAAAAAGTTATGACTGTATTACTGAATACTGTCTGTGCTGAAAAATTGAGTCCGTTGTAGCGGGATTTAGGTCGCTATAGTGGTACCGCCGTAGCGGTTGGCAGTCTTCTATAGCGGAAAGATGGAACCAGAAAGCCCAAAAATGAGTTTTTTAATCTCATTCTCCCTTCCTTAGTCAAAAACAGACTAGGGTTCCTCAAAAAACTCTCCTAGGCTGCTCCAAAGCTTGGGAGCCATGGGGAGGAGGGATTCCAGCTAAAGGGATGAAAAACCACGGATTCAAGCTTGCAAAATCATCAGAAAACACCTTCACGGAGCCATAAAGGGCATGGAACAGCTTCTCAGTATTCAGGTAGGCTAGGTTTCTTCCAAAGAGTAGATTGACTGCTTTTATTTTCTTATTATTGTGTAGAATGAAAGGGAGAATCCATGGTTAGACCTTCGGGCACAGAGTCTGGAGGAAATTGTTGATTTGTTGGATTAGTTGAAATGGTAGAATCGGGATAGTTTGTTGTGATATTTTAGGCATTGCTTAATTTGTGTGATTTTGCTAATAAATGCAGGAACTAGAATATCGAAAGGTTCGGGGAACCGAAAAAGGGTTAGTAATTAACTAATGTGCAAGGAACGGAAGTTTCAGAAACTAATTAGTATAATTAGGATATTCATTGGTTGTGTTCTAAGGATGGGAAAGGCTTTCCTAGGTTGTATTTGGTCCTAGGAAGAGGGTCAGGAATAAATATAATTAACTGCATGTTTAAAGGGGTGTACCGGGGTTAGTCTTTGGATGGGATTTGACGGTTCATAGTGTACCCGGAATGGGGTAGGTGATGGTTTGATTCATGTATGCTTGTGTGTTTGTGTACTCTTGTCTAAGTATTTGCATGAGGTGTATTGCCTAGGGGATGATTAGGAGTGTCTGATAGTCCTGTTTAACAGTCTGGTAAATTGAACTGTGTATTTTGCTTGTTGGTTTACAAGTTGATTGTTTATTATTGTGACTGTTGGATTTCTGTGTGACATTCGGTTGGCTCGGGTACCACGCCTGGTACGAGAATTACTAACGGTTGGCTTAGGTACCACGCCTGGTACGGGTATAACAAATAGTTGGCTCAGGTACCATGCCTGGTACGAAATATACTAACGGTTGGCTTGGGTACCATGCCTGGTACGGGATACTAACTAGTTGGCTCGGGTACCACGTCTGATACGGGTTTACTTATTGCATTGTATTGTGTAATTGATTTGGTTCCATGAGTGGACCGGGCTGTGTTTATAAATTGTGATATTGTATTTTGGTCTTGGTGTAGATCGGGTTATTATATTGTGAGTTTGGTCTTGGTGTAAGTCGGGTTGTTATATTATATTGTGAGTTTGGTCTTGGTGTAGACCGGGTTGTTATATTATGTTATTAGTTGGTCTTGGTGTAGACCGGGTTATAATGTTGGTTATTAGTTGGGTCTTGGTGTAGACCGGGTTATTATGTTGGTTATTAGTTTGGTCTTGGTGTAGACCGGGTTATTATGTTAATTATTAGTTTGGTCTTGGTATAGACCAGGTTATTATGTTAGTTATTAGTTGGGTCGTGACAATGTCTTAGCTAAAAGGAAAACTATCTCAAATCAAGATATTTAATCCAATCCTTACCTGGATTACCCTAGACCATACCTCGCTCTAAAATCGGTCGAGACTTGCATAGCCCAGAATTTCAAACTCCCAAACCCGGAGATTTCTAACTCTAAAAATTGGCACGAATGGCTTACCCATAACGATGGACTCGGTCGTTACAACAGATACCAATTTACCCATCGTTTGTTCCCGAATGATCAAACTCAAAAATACAGAAGTAAAGAGAGAAAGGAGTAGTACATGTATCCTCAAACAGGTGAGGGTACTTGTCCCGCATGTCCTTATCGGTTTCCCAAGTAGCTTCCTCAATCAGATGATGCTTCTATTGAACCTTTACCATGCTGATCACTTTTGTCCTCAATTTTCGGATATCCCGATTAAGAATCGAAACTGGTTCCTCTTCATAGAGAAGATCCTTATTAAGTAACACCTCATCCCACTTTATGATGTAGTCCCCATCCCCATGGTATTGCTTTAGCATGGATACATGAAACACCGAATGGACACCCAGCAGACTAGGTGGTAGCGCCAATATGTAAGCGATGGGCCCTACGATCTCAAGAACTTTAAACGGTCTGATGAACCGAGGGTTGAGCTTGTCCCTCTTACCGAAATGCATAACTCCCTTCATTAGTGACACTTTCAACAATACATGTTCACCAACCTGAAATTTCATGTCCTGGACCTTGCGATCCGCATATTCCTTCTGTCTTCTTTGGGCAGCTAGTAACTTGGTCTGAATGCCTCTTACCTTTTCTTGCGCTTCCCTTACCAAGTCTATGCCTAAAGGCTTTACATCTCCTTCCTTAAACCACCCGATGGGTGACCTATAACTCCTCTCATACAGAGCCTCAAACGGTGCCATGTTGATATTAGAGTGGTAGATATTGTTGTATGAGAACTCACACAACGGTAGAAACTGGTCCCAATGACCCCCGAAGTCAATCACATATGCTCTCAGCATTTCCTCCAATACCTGAATCGTCCTCTCCGACTGACCATCAGTGAGGATGGAAGGCTGTACTAAAGGTGAATTGAGTGCTCAACTCCTCATGCAACTTACCCCAAAACTTGGAGGTAAACTGCGTACCCTTGTCTGAAATGATGGACAGTGGCACTCCATGCAATCTCACTATCTCCTTCACGTAGATCTTAGCCAATTGCTGCGAATTGTAATCCACCCTGACCGAAATGAAGTGAGATGACTTGGTTAGCCTATCAACAATGACCCCAAATAGAGTCATACTTCCCCAAAGTCTTGGGGAGACACACCACAAAATCTATGGCTATTCTCTCCCACTTTCACTCTGGAATGGGCATTCTCTGAAGTAATCCTGCAGGTCTTTGGTGCTCATAATTTATCTATTGGCAATTCTGACACCTGGACACAAAATCCACTATGTCCCTTTTTATCCCAGGCCACCAATAAAGTTGCCTCAAATTCCTATACATCTTGGTTACACCTGAATGAATTGAATACCGCGAACCATGAGCCTCTGCCAACACCTTTTCAATTATGTCATCAACCCGAGGAACACAAATCCTTCCTTTGAAATTTAACACACCGCCAGAATCCAACGTGGCATCTCTGGACTCTCCGGATATTGTCTTGTCCCGAAGCCTTCTCAACTGCGAATCTTGAAACTGTTTGGCCTTTTTCTCCTCTATTAATGTGGATTTGACCACAATACTGGCCAAAATCCTACTTTGTTCTGAAATACCCAAGTGCATGAACTTGGACTTCAATGCCTGAATTTTCCTTGCTAGTGCTCGTTTGGACACCCCCAAACAAGACAAACTGCCCATGCTAACTGTTTTCTGGCTCAATGCGTCTTCCACCACATTAGCCTTACTCGGATGGAACTGAATAGTCACATCATAGTCCTTCAACAACTTCATCCACCTTATCTACCTTAGATTCAAGTACTTCTGAGTGAAAACATGTTGCAGGCTGCGATGATCAGTGAACACCTCACACTTGACACCATAGAGGTAGTGTCTCCAAATCTTGAGTGTAAACACCACCGCTACCAACTCCAAATCGTGAGTTGGATAGTTTCTGTCATGCACCTTCAACTGCCTAGAAGCATAGGCTATCACATTCCTATCATGCACCAATACAACACCCAAACCAGAATGTGAAGCATCACAATAAACAGTAAAGTCCTTACCTTCAACCGACAAAGACAAAATAGGAGCCTTGGTCAGAAGTGTCTTGAGCTTTTGGAAGCTCTTCTCGCACTTGATGGACCACACAAATGGTACGTCTTTCTGTGTCAGCCTTTTCAAATGGGTAGCAATGGATGTAAAATCTTTGACGAACCTACGATAGTAGCCTACAAGCCCCACAAAACTTCTCACCTCAGTCATCGAGCTAGGCCGGACCTAACTCTTGACTGCCTCAATCTTCTGGGGATCTACCATCACCCCCTTTTCTCACACTACATGCCCTAAGAATGCTAATGAAATCAACCAGAACTCACACTTAGAGAACTTCGCATAACGCTTTTGACGTCTCAAAATGTCCAACACTATACGGAGATGTTTAGCATGCTCCTCCCTACTCTTGGAGTAGATCAAATATCATCAATGAAAACGATAATGAACGAATCCAAGTACAGTTTAAACACCCCATTCATCAGACTCATGAATGCCGCCGGTGCATTGGTCAAACCCAACGACATCACTAAGAACTCATAATGTCCATACCGAGTCCAGAAAGCAGTCTTAGGAATATCCTTGGGCCTAATTTTCAACTGATGATACCCTGACCTCAAGTTAATTTTTGAAAACACTGACGCACCCTGTAACTGGTCAAACAGATCATTAATACGGGGTAGAGGGTACTTATTCCGGATGGTAATCTATACACATCCGCATACTACCATCCTTCTTCTTTACAAATAATATCGGAGCACCCCAAGGTGAAGCATTGGGATAGATAAATCCCTTATCTAAGAGCTCCTGAAGTTGAAACTTAAGCTCTCTTAACTCTGCCAGAGCCATTCGATATGGAGGAATGGAAATTGGGCAAGTGCCCAGCTCCAGGTCAATACAGAAATCGATATTCCTGTCCGGAGGCATGCTAGGAAAATCCACTGGAAACACCTCTCAAAACTCTGAAATGACTGAAACTGACTCAATAGAGAAGGACCCTACACTATCATCTCAGAGATTATCCAGAAAGGCTAGACATCCTCTTCCCACTAGCTTTCTATCTCGAACGAATAATATTATTTTGGCTGGCCTAGACCTGTACACACCTTCCCACTCTAGCCTATCCTTACTCAGAATCTCTAGAGCCATATTCTTGGTGGTACAATTCAACACAAAATGATAAGGGGATAACCAGGTCATGCCCAAAATGACATCGAAGTTAACCATATCCAGAATTACTAAGTCTACCTAAGTATGCAACCCCATAAAAATAACCGAACAATTACGATAAATATGAGTCACAATCACCGACTCTCCCACCGAGGTAGAAACATGGATAGGGAAATCAAGAATATCACATATCAAGTCCAGACCCAACGTAGAACTCACAAACACATAAGAATATGTGAAACCTGGATCAAATAATACCGAAGCTATTTTATCACAGACAAGAATCGTACTTGTGATCACCGCATCTTATGCCTCAGCCTCGGTCCTCCCTAGAAATGCGTAACAGTGAGCCCGATCATCAATCCAAGCAACTTCCCTGGCCGGCTGCATCGCACTCCTGCCCACGCCGTTGTTCCCTCTGTCTCCCCGACCTCTCTGAAAGTTACCTCGCCCACCCTGTGGATGACCTCTAGCATGACCACCTCTACCTGCCGGGACCACAGCCTTAGACTGCTGCTTAACCTGATTACCAGTATGCATGTGAGGGTATTCCCTCTTACAGTGGCCCAGATCACCACAATCAAAATAATCACGATCAAGTGTAGGCCTGCTAGCAGATGTGTAGAAAGCTCCCTGGCCTCTAGGAGCTGAAAACTGCTGATTAGCTCCCAGAAGACTACCTGTAGCAGCTGGTAGAGCCAACTGAATAGGACGGGCTGAGTATACCTACTAATTCTGGCCCCTGGAGTATGAACCACTGTAATTTCCCTCATTCCAGGGGTTCTTGGCTAACACTTTAGCCTGCCCCGCTTGCCTGACTCCCTCAAGTTTCTTTACATATTTTGCCACTTCATTGAAGCCTTTCCCTGAAGAAGTCATGTGCACAGACAATACCTGAAGCTCAGTATTCAAACCCTTGACAAATAATTGAACCCGCTCCTCCTCGGAACCCAACAACTGTGTAGCAAAACGAGACAAGGCATGTAATTTTGCCTCATAAGCAGAGACTGGCATGCTACCCTGCTCCAAATTCAAGAATTTATCCTTTTTCCGGTCCCTCAAGGTACGGGGTACGTACTTCTCTAAGAAGAGAGCGTGAAACTGCTCCCAAGTCAGTGGGGAGAAAACAAATGACCAACACTCCACATGAAACCTCCATCACTACTTGGTATCACCCTGCAACTGAAATGTGATGAACTCAACCCCATGTTGTTGCACAATGCCCAGTTTGTGTAGCCTTTCATAGAATTCCAGTATGAATTCATAAGCATCTTCCCTATCGGTACCCTGAAACGTGGGAGGTTTCAGCTTGAGAAACTTGGTCAGCATCTCATGTTCACTTCCTGTCATCACTGGGCCTAACATTGGCTTGAAGAAATCACTTGTGCCTGAAGCTGCATCCATCCTAGGAGCCGTAGGGTTTGCTGGCTGAGTGCCCAGAGCCTGATTTGCAACGCCCGGGGGTATGGCTCCAGCACCAACTAAACCATTCAAGAAGTTCCAAGCCTACTGAAATGCTTCGGGCGTCATAGAGGGAAGGCCTGCACCTCCAGCCGGTGCCGCCTCTGCCTCTGCATGTGCCCCTTCATCCTCCACAACAACTTCCACATCTTCGTCAACCTGATCTTGAGGTGGGGGAGAGGTTGCCTCTCGCATTCCTGCAGCATCTTGAGCCCCACCCCTGGCGGGTGTGGCTCCACCCCGTCCTTTGCCCCTTCCCCTACCTCTATCACGGACAGCCGGGCCTGCTGCTAGGACCGCTGGTCTCGCTCCATTGTTCCTTGTGTTAACCATCTGCGGATAGAAGAGTGAAAGAGTCAGATACCAATTTGTATCACCAGATACCAATTGGAATCAAGTTATAGCACGATGGAAGTAAGAAGAGATAGTTTTCCTAAAGTCCTATAGCCTCTCGAAGAAAAGTATGGACGTCTCTGCACCGTTTTGCAAGACTCTACTAGACCTGTTTTGGTATGACGAGATCAATGAACCTAGGGCTCTGATACCATCTTTGTCATGATCCAGACCATCGTGAGTGACACCTACCCAACCCCCGGATGAGCGAACCAGTAGAACTCAATCCTTAGCATAGCCTAACAGCCTAAAACCAGTGTGCAAAAAGTAAACTAGGAAACAACATAAATAAATAAACTCTATTAAAATATAACCTACGTAAAATCCCTCCCTAGAATCTGAAAGTCATCGTACCAAAAACATCTACCAAAACTAGAGTACGGGGATGCAATCCCAAATGAAGAAATAGTCTAAGCCCAAAATAAGTGGGCTACAACTCAACGGATAGAAATCAAGGCAGCTTGGTCGAACAGCTCACCCTTGATATCTCGAAGTGTCAGGCCTACAGATGAGGTCGTGAGTCAACCGCCAGAAGATTTTTTGTACTCACAAAAGACAAGCAAGTGCAGCATCAGTATACAACCACCGTGTACTAGTAGGATCATCAGCCAGTTCTAAATAAACAGTGTATGAATAGCACAGAAGTCAAGTAAGAGTACAGAAACAGGTAAACAAGTCAACAGTTATTTCTAGACTACAAGTCTCTCCCTAACTTGTCCCCACATGCAAACCACTTCCACAACCATGATCAACAAATCACAAGAACAATAATTATACCGCGTTACATTCCGGACCCACCCTGGATCCCCTCTAGGCAACACCTAAGTGTCAAACATACAACCCGGTCTACACCAAGACCAAACTCATAGATCAATGTGACAACCGGCCTCTCAAGGACCAAAATGCACAACCACAAATCATAAACATAACCCGGTCCACTCAGGGAACCATTAGTAAAGATGCAACAATACAATAAAGTAAACCCGTACCATGCGTGATACCCGAGCCAATCGTTAGTATATCTCGTACCAGGCGTGGTACCCGAGCCAACCGTTAGTATATCCCATACCAGGCGTGGTACCCGATCCAACCGTTAGTATATCCCATACGAGGCGTGGTACCTAAACCTACCAAATGTCACATAAATCCACAGTCACAACAATGAATAATCAACACTTGTAAATCAATAAGCAAAACACCTAGTTCATTTCACCAGACTGAAAATCATGATTTTAGACATTTTTAACCATTTCCTAAGCAATGCATACCACACAATTACTTAAAAATGAGTACACAAACACACAATGCATACAGGAATCAATAACCATCACCTACCTCGAATAATCAAGCTCTACAGTGCCGGAGCTTTCCCCTTTTCAGGATCCCTTGCTTGTTCTTGGTCTAGAAACAAACACATAAACACTATAGTTAATTAACTAGCCTAAATTACCCAGATTATACAAAAATCCTAATCTCTAGGCCCAACCATGATCATTCCAACCCTTCTCGGGCTTTTTTGCTATTAATTCACCTAAGATTATCATTCATACCGATACATTTAAAGAATTAAAGCTTGGTGATCAGTAACCATTAACTATAAACAACACCCAAGAACTCTAGCACCCTAGAATCCCCCCTTTTTCCCCGGATTCTACAACCCTAGGTTATCCTAAACCTTTCCCCAAGCCCACCCCTAGCAATTCTATAGCGTAGGAAAGATATCCGGAGTTTGGAGAGTAGGATCCTTACCTTTAGGACGAAAAATGGTGAAAACTGGTAGAAATCGCCGAAAATCGCCCCTTTCTTCTCCCAAAACGAGTTGCAGAAAAACTGAACTATTTTGGAGAAGTTTCTGCATTAAATTCTGTCACGCTCCGCTATAGCAGTCCGCTCCGCTATAGCGGTACCGCTGTAGCAGAGTCATCCGCTACGGAGGCTGACCGACGTTGACTTCCGTTGTAGCGGTATTTTCTTCGCTACGGCGGAGGTCGCTATGGCGGAGTGTCAATCGCTATGGAAGTTGACACGGGACAGAAAGTCATAAAATCTCCAAAACTGGTCCATTTTACAACACACTTATTTTCTCGACTTTCCGGAACAACCCCTTCACGTCAACCTTAATTTTGGGAGTTCTACTTACCTGAATTCGATTTCGAAAAGTCTCACGGACTCCTTTATGTCTTAGCTAAAAGAAAAACTAGCTCAAATCAAGACATCTAACCCAATCCTTACCCGAATTGTCCTAGACCATACCTCGCTCCAAAACCGGCCGAGACTAGCCTAGCCCAGAATTTCAAACTCCCAAACCCGGTGTTTTCTAACTCTAAAAATTGGTACGAATGGTTTACCCGTAACGACGGACCCGGTCATTACACTAATAGTACTCCCTCGATCTATTTATGCTTTTCTCTAAAAATTTTAGGATGTTCCGTCTTTGATTCGTTTGACGTTAGAGATCTTACTTTGAACTTGTGTGTTGTATTAGTTAGTAATTCTTTCTATTATATAGAAGCGGCTAAAAGCAAGTGAAGGTCGACATATCTGTTTCTGACCGAGGATATTTTTGTAATTTTTGTGTTTTCTTCATTTTAATTTATTTGTCTTCTTCTTTTAATCAGTTATATATTTGTAAATAACGTAAAAAGTATTATAAATCACAATAATTAATCACTTAAAAAATTTAAAAGACATAAAAAATTTGGTGACTCTGAAAATTCTATCAGTGTCACATAAATTAGGACAGGGGAAGTAATATATATTATTTAAAAATAACATAAAAAGTATTTATAAATCACAATAATTAACAACTTGAAATATTTAGAAACATAAAAAAAAATTGGTTGATTTTCCAAATTCTATCTATGTCACATAAAAAAGGACAAGAGAGTAACATATATAATTTAAAAATTACGTAGAAAGTACTATATTTGATTAGGTCCACCCCACCCCCACCCCCCACGCCCCACAACCCCCTCTCTTTTGTTAATGTTTGGTTCAGTTTGCAAACAATTATGAATTAATGCATTGGCTTTAAAATATAACCAAATAAATAAAAGTAGAGTTGTGAGAGAGAGAAATAATGCTAAATTGATGGACAATCCCACATAAAAAAGAAATAGATAAGCAAATAAATAATTACCAACCCTTAATTTTGGTTTTCTTGAATACAAGCTAATGCAATCCATTAAAAATTTAAAAAAGTTTTGTCCCATCAAAATAATCCCATGCTAAATATACTAATGGTGAGAAATAAACTAAGTTAGCGAAAAAAACTGACTTACTATATTTAACAACGAGACTAAACTATATTAACAGATTGAAATTCTACATTTTAAGAGTAAAAATTCTACATTCTAAAAATTGGAAGCAAATATTTTTTATTTTATTTTTTAAAAAAAGTATTGAGAGTCTTGAGAGAAAGGAAATAACGAGAAGAAAATGAAGTGGAGAGCACAAGAGGCAATTAGCTTTGAGAAAAAAACTTGGAAATTTGTTGGGATTTGCAAGAAAAATTGGTACAATTTTCGTCGTCGTTTCAATATCTAAAAATATTGATGAGAAACTTTTTTAGCTCTTTTTTTTTTTCTGATTGATTAGAAAGATCAATTCCCGACCGTAGTGAGAAGAAGATGGTTAGACGTCAATTGAAAGAATGGTAATTTTATTCATGATAATGGCACGAAGTTAATGAAAAAAAAATGTTTAACTTTTAAAGTGGGACATATTATATTTATTGGATAAAATATGATTGAGTCTTTCATAAGGGTTTAAATGTTTCTAAGAACCCTATTCTTCCTTAGTTATTGTTAGGTTTTTCTTTTATTCTTTTTTTTAAAATTTTTTATTAAAGTTTATTGTACGTGGGCAGATAATAAGTCCCACAAATGATAGTGTTTCCCTTGGAAACTGGACTGTATAAATGTTCAAACATAGTTATCATGTTCTCCTATACTATTGAGTTGATCCTTCGTGAGCTTCATATCAAAATAAATGAGGGCAAATTAATCAACCAAAGGACCAAGGTGAATGATGTGTGGAGGGAACAAAAATTACTATCTATCTGTGTCGATGAAAGATAGAAGATACTTCATGAAATTAGTTAAGGTGCGTATAAGTTGATTTGGACATCACGATTATTAAAAAAATATAGAGGAAAAAAACAAAAACTATAAGTTATAATTGTTAGAGTTTAAACCATTTCGTGCTCTCTCCTACTACTTATTCTTCTTTAATTACTTCCAAGTTCTCTTTCATATGTTTTTACGACACTTTAAGTCCATCTCCTTCACGAACTTGGCGAAATTGATGCGAACATGACGATATTTGGAAAAAGTTCGAAATATGTGTAATTTAAATCGTTGATCCTTTTTAAGTGATTCAACTCATTTGTATCTATTCTCTGAAATTTCTAAAGTTTAAACGCGAAATATGTTACAAAACTTTGTAGTATTTGAAAAGAAAGTGTTCCTTATCGATTAGGAAGAACTTTTTTTTTCACTTCATATTGAATTCTCTTTTATTAGGCTTATAAAGAGCTAATAAAAATGATTGGACTCACGCATTTGAGAGATGGATCGATAGGCAAAACTAAGTATATTAAATAAACACGTTGAGCTAAATTTAAATGAGTCAAAATAGACTAAGTGAATAAATAAATGGATCATGAAAAACTGGGTTTTTGATGAGGTGAGAAGTTGAAATACTGTTTGAGTAAAGAAGAAGAGGATTGCGCATTGAGATGCTAATGTCTCACGGAATGTAAGTAATCCATGTGATTTATGTAGCCAATGATGTCATTCACACGAATGCTCCTGTTTTTTTGGTGAATTTTAACTTTTGCCCTTTAAATTGATGATAGTTAATTTTTATCATTTAACATTTTAAGTAATAGAAAAAGTGAATAAAAATACTTCTGACATAAAAAAAAATTGCAAGGCAAAAGTTATGCGTTGCAAGACAAAAAAAAATTCGCAAGACAAAATGCGCAAGGTTATGCCTTACAAGGCATGAATTCAGTTTCAGAACATTATATCTTAAAGAAGTTCATAATCCACAAGTTATCTTACAAGGCATAACTTAATTCCTACGGAACTTATGTTGATAGAGGCATAAATTCAATTTCATAACTCACAAAGAGGCATAACTCAATCTTATATGGAACTTTTGCAGGGCAAGGCAAATTTCTCTAAACTTATGTCGGATAAGATAAAAGTGCTCTAAACTTATGCCTTGCGAATTAGATATTACACAACTTGTACTGCACAAGACAAAAGTTCTCTAAACCTTTGTCTTGCGAAATTAAGTCATAATTGAGGGTACTTTGACCCATAATTGTTTATTAAACGAAAAAGATAAAATACTCTTGAACTATTGAAATTGGTACAAAACTACCGTTCATCCACCTATAAGCCCCCAAATTCCTCTGACGTCTATCTTTGAGCCCCATATTACCCTTATTCTTAATGGTCCCCAAATTAATAATTTCATTAATGATGTGTCACTTCTCCATTGGACACCTTATAATTAACTTAAATTAAATAAAACTCAGCTATTACCCGGATCACCCCCAATTAATTTGACTCACCCCATATTTATTCAACTCATACACCTAAAACAAAACCCTTCATTAATTCCAGACATTTTACTTCATCTTCTTCCTCTGCTTACTAGGGTTAAAATAAATCGTTCGGGATCTTCTTCTCTTTTTTCGTTACACTTTGTTAAAAATTGTCTGTGACTAAGAAAGCAATGTATGTTGAACTCTGAAAGTTCTGATGTCAAGCTCCAAACAAATTCGCTATATCAATGCAAACATGTAATCTCAAAAGAAGTTTGCCCATATTTTATGATGATTTTCCATATTTCACAATCTTCTATAGATGGCTATCACAAAATTTTAAAATAGAAGCATCAAACATGTGTGAATAACTATCAGTTTTTAGATTAATGCATTACAAAAATATTATGAAATTCAAATTCTTCACATTTGTGTGACAACTTTTATGTAAAATTTCCTTTATATTGTTGTTGATAACTATTAACTTGTAATGCCACTTATGATTGGTTAAAAAGAAGCAAAAGCTTCCTTGTATTCCTATGAGTAAATTTACTGAAATAGGGAAAATGATATTAATGGAACAAACATTTTTAACAAAAAGGAACTAAAAAAGAGAAGAAGATGAAGTGAAATGTTGGGAATGAACGGTTTTATTTTGGGTGTATGTGTTGAGCAAATTTGGGGCAGATCGAATTAATTGGGGTAATCCGGTTAATGAGTGAGTTTTTAATTAATTTTTAAGTTAATTATAGGGTGCCCAATGGAGGAGTGACACGTCATTAATAAAATTATTAATTTGAAAATCGTTAAGAATAAGGATAATACAAGGCTCAAGGTAAACGTCAGGGTTGGGAACTAATGGGTGAATGAAGGGTAATTTCGTACCAATTTCAATAGTTCAAGGGTATTTTAGGCCCTTTCCCAATTATTCAATAAGAAATAAGGGCAAAAATTAATAACAATCCTGAAATAGGGACAATTCTTGCAAAAACTTAATGATGATAAAGCTCTATACTCAACTTCAAGCTTGATCGAGCCACAATGTTTGTTTCTTTGAAGCCCTGGAGACATAATTCGAGCCTAGAAATACACACCAATCCCGTTGTACAATACTAAGAGAAGAACGTGTATACACAAAGCCCGGGTTATGTGGAGCATGCCAAATATTGAAGCACTCGCTTAACATCGTCCAACTGGAATAGAATGTTGCATAAATTGACAGAACGAGACCTTTTCTCATTAATTTTTCGTTACACAAAGTAGGTATATTTATACACTGCTATAACTCTTAGGGATCGTTTGGTAGAGTGTATAAAAATAGTGTTAAATAAGGTGTATTAATAATGATGTGATTCACATGCAGGGATAGGTTATGCTAGAATTATTTCTTATCCACTGTTTAGTTTGGTGTATTAAGGGCAACTCTATCTTTAATCATGCTTATGCATGTATTAATAACTCTTGTATTATTGATACCATTGTTTTGTATGTGTCAGTTATACACTATATTATACTGAATAAGATATATAACTAATAGACTGAAAATGCTACCAAACAAATAATTAAATAATATCATAGCTAATACATATATTATTTTCTCTAATACGTTCTACCAAATGACCCCTAATTAGAGTCCTACTAACGAACAATACTATCCCTATGTTAAGTGTTAACTCAACCATTATGTTCTCATCCAGAATACAATTGACAATATATAAAGAAACCTATACACAATTTTCACTTGGGTCTAATTTGTTTGCACTTAATGGGGTTTGAATCTGTTCAGACCTTAGATCATTAAGTGCATTTGTTTACATTAAGATTTAAGCACTTATATAGTCTGAATAGATCTTAATCATTTAGATCTTGAACAAGGTCTTAATATCATTAAGATATAATTTTGTGTTGATAATTTTCACCACCACTCTATCCACAATCACCAGCTACCACCACTAACCACCTTCGGCATTACAACCACCACCATTATCAACTAGCATTACTGTCGTCAACCACTAGCCGCCACCACCAACTACCTCTGTCATCACAACCACCACTGGTGACCACCACTAGTGACCACCACTGTTGCTAACCATTACTATCAGTAAACCAAATTTTTTTGTCATGCCCCGAGACTAGGCCCTGGAAGTGACGGGCACCCCAGACCAATAAAATCCCGAGAAGACCCCTTAGCATAACATCATGAGCATTTTAATAAAATATTTGCGGAAGAAAGACCCATTTGAGAAAACTATTTAAGAATATAATTTATGAGTTTACCAAGTGTTGGAAACAAAATATTCAAAATAACATCTACATAGGTCCACGAAGCCTCTAACATAAGAATGAAATATCAATACCGGGACATGACCCCGACAATACCATAACTGAAAATCAAAGTTAAAACAAAGATGTTAATTGTCTTCCGAAAGATGGAGAGTTCACCACTTGTTGACGTTCTCCCGAATGATCCTAATGTTGCACAGTACCATAAGAAAGTATTTCCGAACCTACATCATGAGATGATGTAGCATCCGAGCACAGTCAGCACGACGAGTACTGGTATGCAACCCAGGGAAGGAACATAACATTTTAAAAAGCAAGTCATAAGAAACGTGATATAAATCATAGTAGAAAATAAAATATGGGGCAAGTATCCAAAACATTTCACAAAAACCATACATTAACATTACTTCTGAACTAGATGGTATACCGACTTTCATTTAAATACCACGGGCTATGTGGATCATATCAATGCTCGACCGGCTAAGCCCCAACTCATGTTTGCCGCATGAGTCGAGATTCAATTCATTATGGCAAGAACAATCATCCTCGTAGAGGGAACAATAAGGTCGTCCAAATTTAGGATCAAACCATCCCTATGTCGGCAAAACACAGGTTTCGAGTGTTGAGACATTTAGACTCACACCTTCTCGGTTAACCATCTAATTCTCTTTAAGCCCAAATTCATACTAATTCAATATCATTTAAAACAATAGCAATTAACACAATTTATGTTAGGGGCATATTCCATTATTGGTATCGTCATACCAGGACTTGCAAGTCACCCATCTTATCAATTTAGAACCCATAAGGTCTGTCAACAATTCATTATGCCCATCTCATAAAATTCATATAGGAAAATAATTATCTCTTAGTCACAATTCAATTCATTCAAACAGTCTGTTACAATAGCATATCCTTCAACCCATTTCATACGTTCGTACATCATTAGTCCCTTCACTATGGGGGGTTAAACACATTTAATAAATCTTTCAAAGATTGACAATTTCATAATTAGTAATTAACCATTTCAAAACTCAGGGACGTAGAAATTCTTTTCTTTTCTGTCAAAAGCCAAGATTTAAATAGTAAAATGATTTACAAAGAATCCTAACTTCATGACTTCAAATCTGCCTCAAAAAGCTTTTCATATAATTAGGGTCGTACTTCAAACAATAATCTCTACTCTCAAAGAACTTCATAACCAAAGAGTAATTTCATAGTCATGGGTTTGCAAACTTTAAGCAAATCTTCTTTTTAAAAACCATTCAATAACTCACATTCAAAACTCGTATAAAATTGCTTCCATAGTTAAGAAATCAACCAATAATAGATTTAGTTGAAAGAGGATTGTTCAACATACCTTTTGACAGAGAGAAATTCGAGAAAAGCTTGAGATTGACCTTTGAATCTTGAACCCTAAGCGTTCTTGTTTCTTGGAACTCTAGAGAGAAGAGTAACGTATTTTTGACTGAATAATTCATGTCCTAGAGACTTAGGAATATTTAGAATAGGTGGAGGATAGTTTTGGAAACGAAATGGACCAAAAAAAAACCTTTAAAAATGCGTTAACAACGCAGAACGGGCCTGTCTGACGGTTCAGGTGTCGAACCGTCAAACCCTTAGCGAGTTGTCACTTGAACCATCAAGAATGACCAAGATTTTGGTCTTTCTGGTTAAGGCTGACGACTTGCCTTGACCAATTATCACAAGTGTAAAGACTCGCCAGCCGAGTCGTCACCCTTAGGCAGATAGACGTCTTTTTGGTAAACTGAGCATAACATTTTACTCCGGGCTCGGATTAATGCACGGTCAGTGACGTTGGAAATAAGACTCAAAGACCTTTAATTTGATAGGTAATAGGCCACCTAAATCTTTATATTTTAGGAGAAATGGTTAATTGAAGTTGACCCTAGTTAGAAATTACATGAAAACTATATCGGTGAAAAGACATTCAACTTAACTTTGAGCTAGAGGTCCTTTGTGACCTTAATTTACATCCAACACTCTTTTTACACATAGTGCTTGACCGTAACACCTAGTTACAATGAAATTTTTCAAGTTCAAGTCTAATTACACGCGAAAAATAATTGGAATCCCTCGAAATTTAGGGTGTTACAATATCTTCCTCTTGGGATCATTCGTTCTCGAATAATGGGTAGGGACTTATTGAAGCCTTACAAGTAAGGAAGTAAAGGCTATAACTTCACATCAAGAATTCTCTTTTAAACAAATATGGAAAGACCCTCAAGAGGCACTCTCTGACAACATCAAGCAAAACACGAGAGTAGGAATCGTGAGACATATGAGACTTGGCATAAACATGATCTAGGACATAGGTTTTATGGAACATGATCATACTAATGTACGACATGAAATTTTGAAAATCATAATCATGAATTGAAATTGATACATGGTATTAAATAAGGTTTTGGACGTATGAATAGAAGTATCCTCACCTTAAATGATATGGACAATAGCCCTTAGATTTAGCACCACCTTTCAACTATATAACCTCCTCCAAATGCTACACATCACTCCTTGCAACTTGAAGTTTCCACATTGGCGCATATAGCTACTAAAGTCTGCATCTAACATCTTGTTCTCACCCCGTTTAGGCCTAACTTGAAGGCGTAACTTGCTAAATCTAATGTGATCCTACTAGTCTGAATTTCAAGAGTTTATATGACATAACCCCTATAGGAAACTTCTTCCCTAAACGTGATCAACCCTTAGGTTTATTCTAAACACGCCAAAAGTCTCTTTTTACATCTAGATTTATCCTCCAAGAATACTACTTCTCCTTATCACCTTAATTAATCAAGCTCAAGCTTTTAACAAGAAGTCACTTGCCACCAGAAGCAGTTTCCCACAAGCATCCAACATCACATTCAAGCTTATTACTATATTCTCTCCCCGGCTTAAATATAGCTAAACTATCAAAGAATTCTCTCAAGCATCCCCACAATAAAAAATTCTCAAACTTTTACAAGGAGACACATCATATATTCCCAGCTTACTATTTCACATAATAATCCTCATCCCGCACCTCATCCACACTTAACAACTTAGGTGACACAATCACACCGTAGCCACCACTAAAAAGGGAACCTCCACTACCTTCCATCTAGATCACTACTTAGATTCCTTTACTGACAGTTGACCAGACATAAACTAAACATTACTGAAGGAATAGATTGAGAGCATGAACTGCATGACCTGCAAATAGAGGCCTAATTTTTTTACCACAACATGGAATATGAACTGAACATATTTAAGAAGAGCATGACCATTGGAGATTCATGGATGTTATTTAATCTAGGCTTATACTTAGCGTGACCTTGTCACTCAAGATGAGATCTGGAAAATCTGGTGCGATGAGCGCGGGTACTTCATATATACTGAGCGCACAAGGCAGAACTGAGGGTGTTCTGAGCATAGATATGCCATAACCATCTAGAACCATCAAGGTTGGACGTACACCTAGCTTAGAGAAAGGAAATTAAGAGCATGAATCTTTCAAGAAATCTGATCTCAGTATGTACATGATGTAGCATGATTTCAATAGCCATTTTAGACATATCATGAAGCTTGATGTTCATAGGACTGAGTATAACGTGAGATATGAGTTCATGGATCATGAGCATCGTATCATAGACCTTGGATCCCTAGAACCTCAGAGAAAGATTTATACCGATGAGAAACGTTATCGCTTCCATTTTAAAGGATAGATTATTGACAAGAGACTCACATAAAAAATTTAGCCCTCATACATAGGCATGATTCAAAGGCATAAGACATGGGTAGAGTGTCCTCTTAAGCTGAAGTATAAGAAATATGCTAGAATAAGAATGGATCATTATGGAATGCATCATAATTCCCTTCTGCAACTCATCACCACTAGAAACTCAATACTTCCCTTGGTTCAACACCTCATCATCTCCCCCTTAGCGCAAAGGTCGCTATCCTAGACCTGCGGACCTATTTTGTAAAAAGATCTATAAGTACAACACTCGACACTGCGGGGTATCACTATACACATGAATGCTAATCTCACCCAGACATTATATTTGGAAAAAATACCAACTCCTTTCTAGGCCATTCTCTTCAGAGACACTATTCTTAACTTACTCTAACCTCCATAGTCGAAATATTTAAACTTAGCTCTCTTGGGCGCACACATTCACGTTCTCTAACACTTAAAAATCTATCCTCCACTCCTTAGTCTACTAGCACTTATTGTTTTACGGAAAAATGACTTATGTTTGAAAATTATTTCAAAAATCTAGTTAAAGTTTCAAAACGTTTTCAATTTTAAAGAAGAGTCACCACTTAGTTTTATAAAAGTAAAACTAAGAAATACTTAAGAAAATCTTTAAAGTAAAAAAGAGATATAACTTTAAAAATCATAGATTAAGGGTAAGGGTTCAAATTAATACTCTTGGAAGGGTGTTAAGGCACCAAGAGTATCCGCTAACTCGCGGTTATCCGGACTTGTTGAAAACAACTTATTTGACTAACTTTTTCAAAGATCTACGCGTTTTGAAAACATGAGAATTATTAATAAAAAAATTTGACTAAATATAAATGCACTAAATTTAAAGTTGAAATTCGTTGCACCGCATTTGAGGAAAGACAGTGAATTCACTTTTTGAAAAAAATAAAAATCATGCCTAAGTATTTGGAGCTAAGGGAAATATTTTCCTGATGAAGAAATTCATCAAAAAGGAAATTAATTAACTTAAGCAAAATATTTAAACAAGAAAAGGTTCTTCTTTTGTGAATTTCAACTAAGTTAAATAGTTAGTGTAATTAATACAATAATAACCTCTAAACTAAACAAATTAAAGAGTTTAAAGGGTAAGAGAGGGAATTAAGCTCTTTGATTTAATCAAATTGGACTTTTAGTCCATCCAAAACATGTCCTAAGATTCTAAGTATGGTCTTTAAGGCCCATTTGCTGCCAAGTGTTGGATTTACAGTCCAAATTTCTCTCAATTCTGGTCCCATTGGACCGCTGCTGCTGCTGCTGCTATGTATATGGACTTTAGTCCAATTCCTTTCAATTTCTTGCCCACTACGGGCTGTTGCTGCTCCATCTGCACTTTATGGGCTCGATGGATACTCATGTTGGGCTGAGGCCCAACGAAATGTAAAGGGAGAGACTGGAGTCCAAATTTGGACTCGACATTTTGTCATGCACAGAGAAGAGAAGAGAAAAAGATTAGTTAATAATCAAGAAACTTAAAAACGAATCAAAGCAAATTAATTTATTATGTTAAAACTGATATGGTCTTATTTGCCACTGATTCCAAGAATGAACCTGAGGTAAAAAATTGTTTAAAAGTAAGTCTTAAACACAAAAGAAACACTTGAAATTTCATTCCTTTCAGGCCAAGACAAAACATGTTCATGTGAGTCAAGTGAAATATGTGGAGGCAGATTTCATGCTCTAACACGCAAGTAAAGTCAAGCATTATAGCCAAAACAGATTTCCCCCAAGTATCTCCCTAGATTGAAGCTGGATATAGTCATTCCCTCTTATAAAAAATAAAAAAAAACAGATGGGCAAAGGGAAGAGAGGTAGGAGAGAATGGGTCATTTACTTCAAACAAGATGGACGAGATGATGTTCCACAAAATTAGTATTATCATGCTTTGACAAGAATTTTGTAAATAGTGCTAGACGAGTTACACAAATCAAACAGTGATCTCAAAATTGAAGCTCAAAGCAAATAGTAAGCTGGGGTTTCTAAAGGGAGGTAAAATCCCACCATAAACTATAAAGTTTCAACACATAAGAGAATTAGGACAGGTATTTAACTATCAAGCGAATTTATAAGACAAACAAGAACATTCATTCTATTCTAAGGTTTGTATCTTGATCACAATTACAGAACCATTTTGAAATTGTTGTTCTTGCCTGAATATCACGAAAGTCTTAAACTTATCATCTGTTAACCTAGAAAACTGCAGGTTATTGTTAAAGAAAACAAAGGAGACATATACTCGACTAAGCAAGGAACAAATCACATAGAACAATCAATAAATCGATACTCTAATAATCAGATTTAAACCTACACCATAGAAGTTCTATATCAGATGTGGCAACCAGATGAGGTTTAACTCCCATTTAAACAACGAAAACAATCATGACATATCAACGATTACATGAAACATACAGAGAGCAGTTATTAAGACGAGAAGAAATAGAGAAAACGAAAACAAAATGAGAGACCCCAGAACTTTAATACTTGATAACAACTTCAAATAAACAGATTTTAAAACCTTTATTCATGGTTCTTTAACACCACTTCATATAAATCCAACAAGATCGATGAACAACGAAACCAACCTAATTCATGGAGAACTCCTATAACCAGTAATAATGTAAGCAGAATGCTCCTATGAATACCAAAATAGCCGTAAAAACAAAATAACAAGAACAACAAGCCAAGCTCAAGAATACCCTGAATTTTACGACTATTTCTCACCAGCAAACAGACACTGAATTTCTCATTTATGATTTCTCGACAAACATCACACACATATTCATACAAAACCAGCCTAAAACCAACATGAGAATTTCTAAGAGAAAAAAGAGAAACGAACAGCTTTGCATTATGCTAAGAGGGAGAAAAGAAAGGAAATGGAATGACATTAAGTTGATTTTAACGTAGAACTTGCTCAAACATGGTTAAGAGGAAACATTATCAATAACACAACACCCTAAATCAAACTTGAGACAAATGCTAGACAGAAACAGAAACCTGATGTTAAAGCAGATATGGAAAGGGGGGATTACATAATCAGATATGATTCGTTCAAAAGGAAAACAGCCTAGGACCCTATTGAATTGCTTAAAACAGTGAGAAAACAGCCACGTTTTGGTTAGGTTGAAACATACGAAGCAAAGAAACATACATCATACATCATCCAATACAACCAACGGGTGAAAGCAAGAAGAACAACCAGTTAGGACTTGATATTTCGTAATTACAACTTATAGTATTAGTATGTCTAGCTAGTTTTAATTTCACATTATGATGCTTATCATATCAAATACACATACAGGGAAGGCAATGAAGATTGATACCTTTTGAAGGGTCTTAAAATGAGAACTTTCAGAGACGAATAACATATCACAAAGGGATACATCTCGTCTTTAGTTCTGAGTCTCAACAGGGAACTCATAAAGAAAGAGAAACTCATTTGGAATCTTCACATAGCCAGTACTCTCGATAAATGATTCATATCTTTTTCAAGCAAACCAAAATGAAACCCAAACTGTGACTAATCAATTCAACACAAGCAAATGTCATTCATGAACACACACAACCATTTAAAATAGGAAGAACAGAGAACAAGAAAACAGAACAGACAATTTTAAGAACTTTATGGCTTAACAACCACTTCAACTGAATAGATTTTAAGCTAACACTCATAATTTCTTGATACCAAATTAAACAAGAAGAAACAGCCTAAAACCATAAATCTCTAAAAGAATTCATAATCACAACATAGGCAGCCTAAAACCAACAGAAAACATTTCTAAAACAAGAAGGAACAGACAACTTTACATTCTGCTAAAAAGATGAAGAAAGGAAAAAAAGATGGAGGGTTTAACTCTTTTGGAGCAGCGACTAGGACGACAAACTATTGCCGTAAACTTCACCACATCGCTGGAGTTTACAAAGATTTCATCGAAGTTTTGAACTTTTATTTTTCTGAAACCTTTGGTCTTTTTCGAGTTCTAGAGAATGACTCTCCAAAGAAGAAACTCAAGATCCAAAAGCCAGCCCTTATTCTTGTAAACCCTTGTGGTTTATATAGGGAAATTTGAGGGTGAAAATCAGAAGGGTAAAATGGGTTTAACACTGGTGAAATTCGAATTTTGAAATTGGAATTCCTTGAAGGCACAGGAATTGAGGCCACGTATTGTACTATCTAGTACAAATTCGAGCGATTTGGGGCTGATTTATCGGATATGAACGTTGGATGAGGCCAGTTGTCCTCTTTCTAGAACCTTCTTGGTACCTTGCCAGCTCAATTTTGACGGAAACGAAGGGGGATTGAACGGTGTTTGGGAATTTTAACGGGTTGAAGGCGTCGTTTTGTTGGGTTTGTTATCGTTTGAGTTGTTGTAGTGACGGAGAGTACTGGGTTCGTCTGGGTTTGTTGAGAGAGAAACGAAGAGAGAGAGGAGGGGTTTTTGGTTGTCGTCTGTTAAAGTGAAAAGAGAGAAGAGTATATGGGTGTTAAGGGTGTGGGCCGATCGGGTTTGGGATTTGGAGTGGGCTGGAGGCAGGTCAATTGGCCCAATAATGGTCAACTGAAGCAAGGAATTATAAGTGTGGTTTAGGTAATGGCCATATTTGCAAAAATATGGCCAAAAGGTTAAGGTGATAGCCAAATTTATAGGAATTAGGAAACTTTTGGTTAGGATTTAAATAATTTTAGTGATTTAGGCTAGAATAGGAATAAAGAATGAATCAATCACGATTAATCGTCCGAGCCTCTTTAAAATTAAATGAATTGAAATAATTATCACGTTTAATACATAATTATCTCTTTGAACAATTATAAAATTAATTCATTCGATTAATTAATTTAGAGGAAAATCAAACGTTTTAATCTCCTAAAAGGATTTTCTTATGAAATTAAACTTTAAAATAATTCTTTAAGTAAACTTATAGAAATTTCACATAATTAAACATGAAAGATATAAATTATTACTCAGAACTATTATAAAGCTGATTTGGAAAATATTTTATCCTTTTTACAAAATAATTACTTCAAAATTATTTTAAAAATAGAAAAAAGGCTCGAGATTAATTCATAATGTGACAGGTAAAAATTGGGTGTCAACACTTATCCAATCTCATATCCACCCAATCCAATAAATTTTAAAAAGATAAGCCAAGAGGCTCAACAATGCCCCTTTAGATCTATAATTCCCTCAATTCCTTCCCAATCAACACCAAATAATTACTACCTAGCCTCATCCATATAAAGTAACTCAACAACACTAATCAGGAACACCTAGAACTTAACAACTTACAACCTCATCTAACAATATATTACCTCTCGTACAACTCATTCTTATAAACTCAGGGCTTTTATTTATCTAATGACTTAGCCACAATTCACTGCTTCAACACTAGTTCTCATGTATCTATCATGCTTACGCATTCAAGACTTTCCTAAATTATCAACCTTAGCCCTCTCATGCCCCATGTTAAGCCTACTAGATTAGTCTCATAAAAGTAGCATTATCATCCCCAACTATTATTTTTTCTACCTCGTGGACCATCCCTGACTCAAGCTTAGTGTCTAACACTAGGTAAAGTTAACATCATATCTTAGCATGTTATTTAAGCTTACAACTACCAAATAAAATCAAGAAACACTAATCCACTAAAACTTTGACAGAGTGGTCGATCTAAATTTCTTCTTCAACATAATTATGGTTTACAAGCGCGACCTCCTTCACAACACTACTGTTGCACCTTAACATTTATAACACATCTTCTCACCTACTATATTAGCTCACAACTACTAGATAAAATTCAAGAAACTCTAGGTCTACTAAAATCGCATGATAAGGATACTCGATCTTAATCTTACAATATAACCCATAAAGTACATTAGCACATTATTCTTTCTCACATCACATCTACTAACCCACGCATACATTTAAACTATCTTCACAGTTTTATAGGTATCACTACGTCTCCCTCTCTGAATTTTCAAAATTAAAGCCCGAATTTAAAAACTCGTAATCACTCTATCCGTACATTCACAGCCTATAATTGGTCTATACTACTACAATAACAAGGCATCATAAGCTCTTTCCCTATTTCGAATAATTCAAAAGGAACATCTTAACTAACCACTCAACATCTACCAATCTCCATAAAATTTGTTAATCTTGCTACCCTAGAACTCATACCATACGGTGATACCACCTCTATCACTCCCTTAGTGGGTACAAGACTCTATCTATATTCTTCGATCATTTACTACCTGCACTCTCTGACTTCTAAACTTGTGACTCCATATATCCCTGGCCTTGAGATTATTTCACTACTTATATCTCATAATACCCTAATTTATACTTTCTCTCGGGTGTAAATACTATCCCAACAATCATATACATCCCTCTCTCCCTTAAGCATGACAACTGCAATAAAGTTTTCGAAAGGGTTTGAAAACACGTCTTACCCTGGCTCAAATGCATGATTCATGAAGATAGGGAGTTTACACTTAGAATTAATAGACATTGACGCACTAATGGACGCCTCTCAAGTCCTTGTACAGTCTTGTAACCTTTTTGATGACTCAACCTGACAAAATTACATCGTAAGGAGTCTGAGCTTTGTACTTCTATCACCTCGAAGATAAGGCGTAGTCATCAGAGTTAGAAAAGAGTAGGAATCTGGATAAGTTTCTTATGGGCAATACTTTCGCACGATCTAGAGTATGAAAGAATGGAAAACATTTCCTAAATGCCCTGTAGCCTCCTAATTATAAGTGTGGTGCACAACACACCCATAAGCAAGACTCTACTGGACACGGCTTTGTAGACACCCTGGGACCATAAACCATGCTCTGATATCAAGTTTGTAATGCCCCGAGACTAGGTCCTGGATGTGACGGGCACCCCAAACCAATAAAGGCCCGAGAAGACCCCTTAGCATAACATCATGAGCATATTCAATAAAATATTTGCGGAAGAAAGACCCATTTGAGAAAACCATTTAAAAATATAATTTATGAGTTTACCAAGTGTCGAGAACAAAATATTCAAAATAATATCTACATAGGTCCACGAAGCCTCTAACATAAGAATAAAACATCAATACCGGGACATGACCCCGACAATACCATAACTGAAAATCAAAGTTAAAATAAAGATGTTAATTGCCTTCTGAAAGATGGAGAGTTCACCACTTGTTGACGTTCTCCCGAATGATCCTAATGTTGCACAGTACCATAAGAAAGTATTTCCGAACCTACATCATGAGATGATGTAGCATCCGAGCACAGTCAGCACGACGAGTACTGGTATGCAACCCAGGGAAGGAACATAACATTTTAAAAAGCAAGTCATAAGAAACGTGATATAAATCATAGTAGAAAATAAAATATGGGGCAAGTATCCAAAACATTTCACAAAAACCATACATTAACATTACTTCTGAACTAGATGGTATACCGACTTTCATTTAAATACCACGGGCTATGTGAATCATATCAATACTCGATCGGCTAAGCCCCAACTCATGTTTGCCGCATGAGTCGAGATTCAATTCATTATGGCCAGAACAAGCATCCTCGTAGAAGGAACAATAAGGTCGTCCATATTTAGGATCGAACCATCCTTATGTCGGCAAAATACAGGTTTTGAGTGTTGAGACGTTTAGACTCACACCTTCTCGGTTAACCATCTAATTCTCGTTAAGCCCAAATTCTTACCAATTCAATATCATTTAAATAGTAGCAATTAACAGAATTTCTGTTAGGGGCATATTCCATTATTGGTATCGTCATACCAGGACTTGCAAATCACACATCTTATCAATTTGGAACCCATAAGGTCTGTCAACAATTCATTATGCCCATCTCATAAAATTCATATAGGAAACCAATTATCTTTTAGTCACAATTCAATTCGTTCAAACAGTCCATTACAATAGCATATCCTTCAATCCATTTCATACGTTCATACATCATTAGTCCCTTCATTTTAGGGGGTTAAACACATTTAATAAATTTCTCAAAGGTTAACAATTTCATAATTAGTAATAACCATTTCAAAACTTAGGGACGTAGAAATTCTTTTCTTTTCTGTCAAAAGCCAAGATTTAAATAGTAAAATAATTTACAAAGAATCCTGACTTCATGACTTCAAATATGCCCCAAAAAGATTTTCATATAATTAGGGTTTCGTACTTCAAACAATAATCTCTACTCTCAAAGAAATTCATAACCAAAGAGTAATTTCATAGTCACGGGTTTGCAAACTTTAAGCAAATCTTCCTTTTAAAAACCATTCAATAGCTCACATTCAAAACTCGTATAAAATTGCTTCCATTGTTAAGAAATCAACCAATAATAGATTTAATTGAAAGATGATTGTTCAACATACCTTTTGACAGAGAGAAATTCGAGAAAAGCTTGAGATTGACCTTTGAATCTTGAACCCTAATCGTTTTTGTTTCTTGAAACTTTGGGGAGAAGAGTAACGTACTTTTGACTGAATAATTCGCATCTTAGGGACTTAGAAATATTTAGAATAAGTGGGAGATGGTTTTGGGTAAGGAATGGACCAAAAAACCCTTTAAAAATGCGTTAACAACACAGAACGGGCTTGTCTGACGATTCAGGTGACGAACCGTCAGACCTTTGACGAGTCGTCACTTGAACCGTCAAGAATGACCAAGATTTCAGTCTTTCTAGTTAAGGCTGACGACTTGCCTTGACGAATCGTCACAAGTGTGAAGACTCGGCTGTCACCCTTCGGCAGACAGACGTCTTCTTGGTAAACTGAGCATAACTTTTTACTCCAGGCTCGAATTATTGCGCGGTCGGCAACGTTATAAAGAAGACTCGAAGTCCTTTAATTTGATGGGTAATAGGCCACCTAAATCTTTATATTTTAGGATAAATGGTCGATTGAAGTTGACCCTAGTTAGAACTTACATTAAAACTAAATCGGTGAAAAGGCATTCAACTTAACTTTGAGGTAGAGGTCCTTTATGACCTTAATTTACATCCAAAACTCTTCCTACACATAGTGCTTGACCATAACACCTAGTTACAATGAAATTTTTTGAGTTCAGGTCTAATTACACGCGAAAAACAATTGGAATCCTAGCTCAAAAATTTAGGGTGTTACAATTTTATTTTAACAAAATTTAATAAAAGAATCATGTAAATTGGTTGGATGACTTTATAGGTGAAATATCAATAGTTGAGTGACTTTTGGGGTTATAAAACAAAGTTGAGTAACTTTCTAAGTGAACTACTCTAAGAGAGAAATTAAACAGAATATTCATTGAGTTAATTTTTTACACAAAAATTAGCTCACTTAAAAAAAAAATTATTACCAAATTTGACCATTACCTTCGTGTCGGTATTTAAATTTTCAGTACCTCCATCTGTGTCGGCATCTTCTTCTTTGCCACTTGCCATGCTTTTTTTCCAGCATGTATTTCTCATTTTTTTGGAGTCATTATTTAAGTGTTCCAGTGGTCTTGCTCTTTTTGTTTTTTGTTTTTCTTTCTCCCCCACACCTTTTATTTAATGTTAATTGAAAAAATTTAAAAGCTTGATTTTAAAATTCAACGTACCAAAAATGTGAATATTTTTGAGTGAATAATATATTAAAAAACTCGAAACATCAAAAGGATGTATATACAATTTAATGTATAAATATTGTATAAACACCGTATATGGATATATATATATATATATATATCTAATACATAGTTATACATTATATATATACACCATTTATACAATATCAATACATTACATAACTATTTATACAATATTAATACACGTTTATACACTATTTATACAATATCGATACATTACATATACATTAAATATACAACGATCATTTTTGTTGCTTTTTTTTCCACATGTATGGAGAGGTAGAAATTTGCTCCATTACGTTATTTCTATTTTTTAATGCGAAAAATACGTTGAGAAATCGTGTATATAGCGGTGACACTCACTACCAAAAAATGCAATCATTAGCCACGATTTCTCTACATTTAGCCACGGGTGAACTGTGGCTAATTTCTGCTAAATAAAAGCATGACTATATTTATTGTAAACTAGTTAATTAATTGTATATATTTGAAATTATTTCTACTTTAGGTGAGTGACTTTCGAATTATAAAACAAAGTTGAGTGACTTTCTTAGTGAACTATTTACGTTGAGTGACCATTTAAGATATTATTTCGTGGGACAATTTAAAAATTCTAACTTTAAAATTTTTAGCCAAACGAAAATTTGAAAAAGAAAAAAATATGGCTGATTGACTGGACGGCATAGAGTGCATCTTTTAAAAAAATTTATAATCCAGCGAAAACGTTGGGAAGAACAAATAATGGCTCCAATGCCTTACTTTGCCAGGCTGTTCCGTCTACTGAAATGTTCAATTTACATTTTAAGCCCTCCCATAACATCACTAGAGTTTTCTTTGTTTTTCTGTTTTAAGAATTCCCCCCCCCCCCCCCCCCACTATTTTCTATTAATTGAAGGGAAAATGTCTCAAAACACACATAAACTATGGTCGAAATTGATGTTACACACTCTAATTTTGCGAATGTTCTATTACTCCCTGAACTATTTTATGGTGTAATATTGAGGGTATTATCAACTTAGCTGGACCACTAAATCACTCAAACTAAAGTAAGTGCTTACACACGCTATCAAAAAGAGGGGTCAGTTCTCATTAATGTAAATATATCTTTCATTAACCCTTCTTAAAATTCTCTAATTTTATCTTCATGATTATTGATCAAATAACACAAACCATTCCAATTTTATGTAATTTTTACTTTCAATCTACTATTTTGAAGTTGTTGCTTATACGTGTGTTCACTTGCATGTCTAGCTATGCTAATAATACCCTCAATATTACCTATAAAATAGGTCGGGGGGGGGGGGTCAGAGGACCCCCACAAAGTTAGAGTGTGTAACAACAATTTCAGTCATAGTTTAAGTGTGTCTTGAACTATTTTCCCTTAATTGAACTTTTTAATGAAATATGATCAATGAACTTAGCACAAAAATTTGGGTATAAATTAATTCTTGGTAGATAGTGTCACCTTCGAAGGAGCTTTACTCAACACGAATTTAAATAAGTAAGGCTCTAATGCGAATATCAATTATTAAATAAAAACAAAAAGAAAATGAACTTGTACAAAGTCAGCACCATATTCCTCCTCAAAGCTCTTCAAAATGATACTTAAATAGGGGTAAAATTCAAGAACTCATTCTACTTTTACCTTATTTAATTATTTTCATAATAAATAAAAAGTATATAATTTACCTATCAAGTCTTAATTGTAAGATGGTTAATACTTACACACAATAAAATATTTACGTAAAAAAAGTAATTTAGAAATATGATTAATATATAGTAAAAGTGATATATATAGTTAAGTTTTATATAAAACAAATATCTTAAATTTATTTGCTCAATGCAAATATATAGTATACGTAAATTTGTTTCGTAATATTTTCAAAAAAGAAACTTAAAACACGTTAATTGAACTTGATGCTTATATGAGTATAAAAAATTTACTTCTCAACTATAAATTATGTTTCTTCTTTTCTATCTTATACGACATAATCTATCCAGAAAGTTACACCATTTCTCTTTTGCGACTGAAAATTTTCATATTTTTGGCATAAAATGGAAGTGATAGTAGTACTTTTCATATTCATATACATATGGAATTTTAACGAAAGAGTATTATAATATTGATTTTCACCTCAATATTAAAGTCAATGCTAAATAAAATACAGATATACAAGGGTAAATTAGTAATTTAACTCAGCCACCTCAAACATCCCTCCCTAAGGCATCAAACCGCTACCGGAGCTAACCCGCCCCTCCAACTTTTTTCCCCTTCTTTTCGAAAACCCAGATCTGAAAAGGGGCCTCTCTTCAAACAAAAAAAAAATTCCCAAACCCTAAATTCGATTCGAATCAAACACCCAAAATTGATCCGAATCGAGAAATCCTCACACATCAATGGGGGATTTCAATCTCGCTTTGGTTATCGTAGCCATAGTCGTGTGTATTCTCGTATTCTTATTCAATGTCTATCTTCTCATCAACTATCAGCATCCCGATGACGCTAACCAAGCCTATTTCCCTAAATTCGTCGTTGTTTTTGGCCTCTCAATTGCTGCTATTTCCATTCTCATGTTACCGGCTGATGTTGCAAACCGGCAGGCTTGTCGACACGCGATTTACAATGGAGCGTGTAATCTCACGCTCCCAATGAAGCAGCTATGGCTAGCTATCTACATTGTTGATGCTGTTCTCGTTTTCTTCGTCATTCCTTTTGCTATGTTTTACTACGAAGGCGACCAGGATAAGTCCGTATTTTCTTATCGGGGATCAATTTTGGATATATGTATTTATGTAATTGCTATTCTGATGTTTTTTTTTTTAATTCTGTAGGACAATTGGCAAAAGGATTAAAAGTGCAATGTGTTGGGTGGTGACCACAGCAATCGTGTGTGCTTTGTTGCTTGGAATATTATATGGTTAGTTTCGAGTAACTTTGTGTTGATCAGACTTGTTGACATGTATAATATACTGTGTATTTCTACCTTTTGGATGCTAATGTGATATAAGGGTGAGCATGGAGGCTGGTTAATTTTGATCGGAAAACGTCAGAATTTGGGGATTTTAGATGTCGATCGAATGATCAATCAACTGTGTTATAAACCAAAATTAGTTGGGTTGACTTAAAGAATTATCTGTATCCATTAAATGCAAGAGTTAAGATATCTTTTGGCTACTGTCAACCTACTGCATCTCTCTTCCTTTATTGAGGCTTGAACTGACTATTGCATTGTGAAGCTCTCATAGGCAGAGTTAAAACCTAAGTCTTGGATATGGAGTAACATTGGTATAAAGGTCACATAATTACTTTGGTTGTCTAATGGTTTAATTACCAGCTTACTGAGGGAAGTTGCCGTGTTTCTTATTTGGAAGTTATTATAGGTTCTTCAGTTATTAGGGTTTCCTCATGAGTTTGCCCCCTAAAGATGATGGGACAAATACGAAAAGAAGAATATCTGGATGCTGTTTGTGGAATTATATGCCAAGAGTTAGGAGTTGTACTTTTCCATTCTAGTTTTCTTTTTTACAAGTTAAATGCTCCTATATTTGATTATATGAAAACATTAAGATGGTGTCAAGAATGTGTCATCTGGTTTTGTGGCTCAATCACAACCGTCCCACAGATTTTCCCATCTTTGCCACTCTAGTTGTTGCAGTGCTTCTCGGGTCTAGTTTTGATCAGATACAGAAGTGTGATTTTTTTGCCAGATTACGCAACTGTATGTATTTTTACTTTTGGATACTGAAGAACCAAAGAGGGGGAAGGAGGTGATCATATCTTCTGCATGTTATCTAAGAATTTTACTGCCACTTCAAGCAGCTGAATTCTAATTAAGAACTTTTGGGCCCCCAAAACTGCTGCTAATCTAGCACTTTGCTCTTCACTAAATTATGCAATGGCGAACATACTTTACTTACATAGTTACATTCATCCCTTTCCTTAGGGTTTATATAGTTTTCTATTGCAATATGGTACCTTCATTGCTTCTAACTTTGTGGATTCTCTTTGCGCATTTACCACTTGTTTTTTTCCTGATAAGTATACTAAAGTGTCTAGTTATATTTAATTGCTTAAAATCTGGTAATTTGCTTTAGTTTTGTTGTTCATCACACTTCTTTTCTGATCTTTATCTACCCCTCTTTTGAGTATTTCAGGGCTCGCTGGAAAGGCAGACTTCACTGTAAGACACCTGTCATCAGCCACCACTTCCTTTCCAAATTCATTTGATTTTAACAGTGGTCAACAATGTATTGGAAACGGTTCCCGTCAGGTTGGTGCAAATATAAATGTTTCTATTTGTTAATTGAGCTTATGTCAGCATCAATAAGTAGTTTACTGTCTGATTCCAAAGCTTCCATTCTAATCCTTGCCTTCAATTGTCACCAGTGTTCAGCATATTCTGCTAATGCTTCCTCTGAGACAACCTGGACTATGCGTGCTACTTTTCCTGAATATGTTGTTGCCCTGGCTACAATTGTTGGATCTGTACTTTTCACGGTATGCCAATGTTGTGTTTTTAGACACTTGAATATTGCTATTGTTGTGATGAAGAGACTGAGTGTCCAGTTCTTCAGTTATTTCTGTCTTGGTAGAATGCATATAACACGGAGAACTTCTCTGATATCACTTTGCTGGTTTTGGAGTGTAGAACTCAGAATCGGTTAGAGTAGTTTTGCTTTTGGTTGCAATTGAATATAAATAAATTTTCTATAAGGGTGGCCACTTGACCATGAATGTCTTGTTGTGTCTTCTGATTATAGTTGAGGGGGTTAGGGTGATCGGTTCTTGTGAGGTTGAGGAACAGCATTGGAGGACAAAGAAGAGAACCTGTTACCATAATATGCATATTTGGTACTGACTTATCTGCTTCCCATTTTATCTCCAGATATTTGGTGGTGTTGGCATTGCCTGTCTGCCATTGGGACTTATATTTTCGTTCGTCAGGCGTCCAAAGGCTGTTATTACACGGTCTCAGTATATCAAGGTATTTTCTTCTGTTAGAAGCTCTTTTCATATTTTCCTGATGGAAGTTTAAAATAAAATTAAGAAAGGTGTACATGTTGGTAAGGTCTGCGTACACCCCACCCTCCACAGACCTCGCCTGTGGGACTATACTGGGTATGTTGTTGTTGTTGTATACATTGCTGGTGTTATGATGCTTCATTTTAATTCTGTAGGAAGCCACCGAGCTAGGTAAAAAAGCAAAAGAATTGAAGAAAGCAGCTGATGCACTTCATCAAGAAGAAAGGAGCGGGGGTAAGGGAAGAAAATGGCGGAAGAATGTGAAGGCAGTCGAGAAGGTTTATGTTGTTTTTATCATGGTTTTCCAAATGTTCTTTTCATTTTAACACTGACTTATAAGATAAACTTAAAAATGGAATGTTTCAGAGAACTCGTGGGTGTGGCGTAGTGGTCAAAAGGTTTTAGGTTCAATTCTAGGAAAAAAAATAGGTGATTGCTTCCCATATGCCTAAGCATTTGGTGGATAGAATTACCCAGTATTTGTGCCGGTGGGAGGTAAAAGGTACCTGGTGGAATATTCAGGATGCGTGCAAGTTGGCCCGGACATCTTCATCATAACAAAAGGAACGTTTTAGACTATAAATGAAAATATATAAGAAAATCGCACTGTAATGTTGATCCATCCATTTCACTGCACAATTTATTGTACAATATCTAAAAGTACCAATTGAGATATCAGGAAACAATATTCTTAATTTCTTCATTCGAAATGAATTCTTAGCCTATTTCTGTATTCTTTATAGATTCAAAGACTAACCATTACTCTTGCTTTATAAAAAAAAATTACTTTTGTTTTTGCACCCAACAGTATGGTCTAGTAAATCAATGGAGTCGGTTAAGAATCATGAACTCTTAGGTTCAAATTCCAGCGGAGGCAAAAAACACTAGGTGATTTCTTTCTATTTGTCCACGCCTTTAATGAATAGACCCGTGGAATTAGTCGAGATGCATGCAAGTTGGGGCACCATGGTCGTCAAAAAAAAGTTGTGTCCTTTTTAGTAAATGAAACATGGTATAACTGTCTTAAAATTAGTGAACATGGAGAATTCTTTAATTTCGTTTCTTCCGTTTCTACTTCGTGTACAAAGTGCTCAACTCCTCTTAGATATGTGAACATTGTTCACTATTGGATGAAGAAAGACTTTGTTTTACCTTAAGAAACACTATTAAATGATGGAAGACAAATCAAGTCTTTAATTGGTGACATAGAAGGAATTTACTGTGGTTAGAGGAGAATGGGGGATAGGTTTGGGAAGTTGCTGCAGGACATTTTGTACTTCCGGAATACCGAAATGTCTGATGAGCTTGGTATACAGGGATGAAGTCATCTTGTTTTTGTGTGACATTGGACGTAAATTCCTAGATATTAGAAATAAAATGTGATATTTAGGAGCTACAAAAAGTATAATAAGTTACAAACTTTAAAACTGAATTCTATATGAAATGTTTGAATAATTTCTAATTGAAGGTAACGTTGTGCGACTCCCCAAATAGTATCTGTTGTGTAAAAAATTAGGAAAAAAGGGGTCGCGGGGTGGCGTTGTGGTGATAATCATGTTTAAGATGCCATTACACATTTTATGAAATTCTGAAAATAAAATTAAATAAAAACATTTTATAAATTGAGTTCAACACTTGTCCTGTAAAGGTTGAATAAACCATGCCATGCTATTTAAATACGATTTATTGATGTTCATAATCTGTGTATGCTGGTGGCACTCCTCTTGATATGCATGATCTTTTCTTCCTTGTAATTCTATCATGAAGTTGTTTGTGATTTTATTTCAGACCTCATGCCAGTTTGTATCTCATTTATCTTTAGGATGTTGTATGAAGATTCTGTTTTCTTGTCAGATTAATATATGAAGAAATGAATAAACTAAAAAATACTGGTTTCTTTTTATGTCGAAGTGATAAATATTATTTTTTGTTTTACCTTGCAGGAGTTGCTTCTTCTTGAAGACGATGTCAAGGCTCTAGAGGAGATGTATCCTCAAGGTGAAAAGGTAAAGAAATGTGCTTTTATACTTGGTTGGCTAAAATCTTAATTTTCACTCCTTGCCAAAGTAACTTTGTTGAGCAAACTAGTTTGATAGCCTCTCTTTTGCAGGCTGAGACTGCTTGGGCGATGACAGTGCTAGGCTATTTGGCAAAACTCATCCTAGGCGTTTTAGGGTATGTGGGAATGTGATGGAATTTTAATTCCCACTATCTCTTTTGAAATCATTTGAAATAGATGGTAAGTAGTGAATCTGCGTTTTTTGGTCCATGTAAACAGGCTGATTGTCTCTGTAGCTTGGGTTGCCCACATCGTGATATATCTTCTGATTGATCCTCCACTTTCTTCTTTCCTTAACGAGGTTTTCATCAAACTAGACGATATTTGGGGTACCTTCAATCTCTCTCTTTTGCCTTTGTTAGCTATGTATGGTGACTGATACATGAAATGTGATGGTACATATATATTTTTCATTTCTCCAGGTCTTTTGGGCACTGCAGCTTTTGCCTTTTTTTGCTTCTACCTTCTGCTTGCAGTGATTGCCGGAGCAATGATGCTTGGCTTGAAACTAGTTTTTGTTACAATTCACCCAATGAAGTAAACTCTTCTGCTGTTTGAAATTATACTTTTATTGAAGTTGTTTGCCACCTGCTTTGCTCCTCTTGTCTTCCCTGTCTCACTGTTGCACTGGACCACTATTTATAGGTGGGGAGCGACGCTCATGAACTCCTTTCTTTTCAATGTGGGCCTTATTCTTCTTTGCTCTATCAGGTAGGATTAACACGGTTCAATTTTTCTCATGTACTTGTTCCATTTTCATTGGTCTAACAACTGATCTTAATGATGAATATCTGAAATAGCAAATGCTTAGATGATAAATGCTTATCTAAGGACAAATGCTTAGACCACTGGTATGTGGGACACTTTGGGTTATGTCCATGCAAATAGCAAAGCATTTAATGTACCAGCTAGGATTTATTTATTAGGGAATTGTGTGGTGATGTTTGGCTGAAGTGATGCATGAAGCAACATGCTTACCCATGACCTCCAAGTTATGGCTAGATCCTCCAAGTTATGGCTAGATCCTCCAAGTTATGGCTAGATCCAAGTTATGGCTTCTTATATGGTCTTGATCTCACTGGGGAATTATTGTTGTAGCATTGATCTAACTTGGGGGTATGGTGGTTCTAGACCATTTATTAGTTACAACATATGTAGGCAACTATGGAAAGGAAAGCAAGAACTCCTCTGATATTCGTGCTGAATTTTTTATGCGGCACTTGCTAATAGGGCGTGCATTACCCCCTTATTTCTAAATAAAAAACAGATAGCTTCATCTACTTCATTGTTGGATAAAGGTTTTCATCTGTTCAATACTTTGCTGAGTTTTGATAGGTGGTATATAGAAGACATGAGATTTGAGGATGCTAAATATATGTTTACTTAGTATTCTGGTTTCTGAAAGCATATTAGCCAATCTGCAGTTTTTGGATTGATAACCACCTTTCTCCTGCTTCCACATAGTGTGAAAGTCTGGTAGTATGATCGTTTTGTTTTCTGTGCTTGCAGTGTCATTCAGTTCTGTGCCACAGCCTTTGCATACTATGCTCAAGCCACTGCAGCTCAAGAAATATTTGGTCACAATCTGCAGTCTCTTCGTGGAATTAAGTATCTATACAAGTAAGCTGCTGTTGTTTCTAGATTTTCCCCTAGAACTGGTTTTCTGGCTGCAAAAATCATGTTGGTTATGAATGGGAAAATGTCTTTGCAGGTACAACGTGTTTCAAATTGGTTTCATTGTTTTAGCTGGGCTGACATTTGTTTACTATGCTGCCGTTGTAAGTCATTTACTGTCTGACATCTCAAATATTTGCTCTTAAGATGGAGGAGAAAATTTAATCAATTTTTGACTTTGCAGGGGTGGAGAAGGAAAAAGCCTAGTGGGAGGTTCCAGCTCTCCAGTTAAAGGTTTTGATTGGATAGCAGTGCACGCATCTGACTGTATTGGACTTACTCTGGTCTATCACTAATGTTAAGGCTTTGAACTCTGGTGTATGTTGCCTAGTTTTGTTCAATATTATTCTTGGAGGAGGCAAACACCATTAAATTTGATTTCTGCAGTGGAAGTTGGGTGTTGGTGACTCTGTACTGCTGCTGTTGCCACTGTTCTTGCCGCTGTTACTTTAGTTTTTTTTTTATTCCACCTTCTGTATGTATCATTTGTTTGGTAATGTTATCATTTGTTTGGGCATGTCATCATCTAAATGTTGAGCTATTGGTTTGAGATTTGTCCTTGATGTATCATATAGTCATTATATACAAAAATTCATGGATGCTTGTATATTTACTGTAAACTCTTTCATATTGCTCTTGGATCCTACCAGATTCTTGTTGGCTTCTTCATTTTCTTGATCTTTCAGTGAATTGAGTTCAGATTATTTGATATAGTTGGTTGGAATTATATATATGCACATAGTTTACGATTCTGTCAGCATTTTTACAGCGAAGTAATTAGACAGGGTGAATGGGTGTGGAGTTGATTTTTGGTGGATTTCCACCAAACAAAGTAAATTCTCAACAAAACCATCAAAGTTTATGGCTTTATCACACAATTAACCTCCTTTAGTTCTTTAAAAATATATTTCATTGTTCTAAACCTCTGCGTCAATGGAGAAACAACTCTAACCATGTGGGTCAATGAGTCCCTGTCATGAAAGTAATTTGACAGCTAGGTACACCACAAGAAAAAGCAAGAATTTCATAACAAAAGTTTGATATAGTTTTATATACAAGACATCAGATTCTTTCAAGAAAGCATCTCATGATTATTATAAAGAAAGAAAAATTTCAATAGGGGCTTTTTTCTGGTTATGATTATGGCAATTGTAGTGACATCTACGGAGAAGGTTGTAGATGGTGGTGGGCAGAGATAGAGTTAATTTGAGCTATGGCGGAGAAGAGGAAGGGAGGAAGGGGTATGGTGAAAAAGAATGGGATGACATTTTTTCTTAATTTAATTAAAAGATGAGAATTGGGCAAGAAGCCCGTAAGACTCTTGGCAGAATTCAAGAGTTCTGCCAGCACTTGGATTCAAAAAACTAAAGAGAGCGATTTCTGAGGGAGAAACCTGGTAGCTGCGCAGTAGAGAAAAACAAGAAACGTAAATTGGTCAGCAAGTTTTAAGGAGACATCAAAGAGGACTAAGGTTCAACCCGTATTACTTGTCCATAATCTCTCTTGTGAAGCTTTTTTCTCTGCTTAAAAGGTTAATCTTCTCCTTATAATCTCGTTGAATTTGCTTTCTATGTAGATGCAATTTCTTTGGGTATGAAAAATTGTCACGAATAAGAACCTATTCTGTCCGAATGAGTACGATAATGGTCTATTGAGCAAATCAGACCCATATTTCTAAAGGAATTGAGTGTAATAGTCAGATACTCTAACCCCTGTCAGAAAGAATTGGTTACCAGTAAGCTAGTGAGTGTCAATTTGAAAAGACTCCAGCGTGGATGATCACCATTATTTACTTGGGTTAAATTGAAATTTTGGAGTTGATGAGTCAACATATATATATATATTGACTAGTTGAGAGCCACACCTTAACGTCGGGGCTTGGATAATCTAAATTAGATACAAGTTAGCATAAATAAGAGGAATTAACACAATATCAATATGATGTGATTATAGATTTGATCGAAGGAAGTCATAAGAATTGTTCGAGGTGATGAGTTTGGTATTCTGATACGAGTACTGTGAGTAGTAATCTTACCACAATTTATATTTTCATAACTTACAGTTTATATATGATTTTGAAGAAAACAAGTATTACCGAATACTTTGAAATTGTATGTGGGACAAGTCTTTTACTTGAAATGATATCAAAATGGTTATTTGAGATGTTCTCACTATTATAAGACATATTTACCATTACTTGAGATATGATTACTTTGTGAAGGTTCTTCACTTACTTGAGAAATAAGTATTTTGACATGTGTTTTGTTTAAGTCTATATGTAATATGATTTGATAAAAACTTAAATGCCATGTATTATTTTGAAAATGCTTTCATACGAATACTTACTGGTTACAAAGAAAAGTATAAATGAGAGTAGATCTTGGTTTGAATCCCGTAGCTAACGACAGATTCGTTAGACCTGGTGCACCTTGTATTTACAGATTACCGTTATAGCCCTTGCTAGTGGGAAGGTAAAACTAGCATACCGTTACTGATCTCCCTTGAGCAGGGATCTACTGAGATATATATTTGACTTCGTTAAGAGTGGTCCATAAATATTGACTTTTCTTGAAGTAGAAAATCACACCGATTACATGATTCATTCTTGAAAACCTCCCAAATATATAAATTTTGATATGATAAAATGTTTATTGAGTTATTATCGAACAATTAATTGATTTTCTTACATGAGATAACGAGATTGCATATTGTTATCATTTTCCTGAAAGGGCACTTATTTTTATGATTTTTGATTATTATACTAGCATATTTTCTGACTGTCCCCCATTAAAACAGTTGTGGTAAAGTGTTATTACTCACTAAGCTAGCGTCTCACTCCTAGCTATTATTTTTACAGAGAACGCAGGTGACGTTGGTGAGGATTTTATTAACTAAAGCTTACGAGTTGACAATCTATGGTGAGCCCCGTACCTGTTCGTGTGGGCAGAAGACTTATTTACTTGTTATGATAATTTCTCTGAAACTCTTAGAGTCTCTCCATAGTCATTTCATTAGTATCATGCGTATTCGTTTGCTGTTATAAGATTGTGACTAGTATTGCACTTTCTTTTGTATTTGGAGACATTTTTAGCATCTCTGTATTGCGAATATAGATGATTGATGAATATCGTGTCTTATTTAGTTATGTTGGATAGTTGTACTGTGAATTCTGAGACATGGATAATTTTGGATAGTCCCAAAAATAAAGGAAACTCTGTCCGATTTTCTATAAATTATCGATGAGGCTTGCTGGGGCTCTAGCTCCTAAACGCCGGTCATGGTCCTTTTTTTGGATCGTGACAGGAGGGTTGCTTCTGCCTAAAGTGGGTAAAATATCACGTGTCACTAATTCATTGGTCATCTTTTTTTTTACTCAAATTTTATTGTTTAAGAATTATTTTGGATACAAATGATAAATGTCCTAATTTGATTTGACATTACACGTTATTCGATAATTGTAGCACATATACATTATATATTTTGCTAATTGTAAAAAAATATCAAAATAATACGATGAAGATCAACATGAGCTGTTTAAAATGAACAAGGCTCAATTAAGATGTCTAAGTAAAAGTTGGTGCTAATTTTAAGACCATCGATGGATTCCGACGGGCTTACTGTGATATACACCCAACATAAATCAGACACACCACATACATTCATTCAGCCTTTAAAGCACCGCCACAAACCTCCACTCATTCCACCATAAACTTCTTCCCTACAAAAAGAAATGAGTTTCGCCATAGCTAGATCTATCCGAGCTATGTCGCCGAAGAAAGATTGCTCAACTGAATTTTACAGAAGGCGAGGTATTTCTTGGTGCTTTAGAAAGCAAAAATTTGATAGTAATTTCTTTTGACATCGGAGGCTGGAGTATTTGAAAGATAAAGAATAGGGTTAAGTGGTAGAGAGACCAAAATATGAGCCTAAAATCAAGGGACACCCAATTTCTAAATTGCTATAGTTTGAGAAGTGTGATTATGTTTGATAATTAGGTGAAAGTATCTTTAAAATTGGTAATTAGAGTCTTTTTTTGTAATACAACACAAAATTCTATTTTGTTTGCACTTAATGAAGTTCTTGATCTTAATTATTTAGATCTCAATTATTAAGTATGTTTATATTTTAGGTTTGAATCTTGATCATTCATATCTCAATCATTAAGTATGTTTGTTTTTTAGGTTTGGATATTAAGCATTCTTATTTTGATTATTAAGAATATTTATTTGTTTAAAAAACATATAACCATTTAATGAGTCTGGGTAGACTTGAATAATTAAAATCTATAACAAAATTATAATATTATTAACGTGTTTATTTAAAAATTTCTATAAAGATAGCTTTCATCACTACTTAATCCACTTTTATAGCTAACCTTAATCCACTTTTATAGCTAACCTTCTCTGCCCACTATTAATCATCGTCACCAAGGATGAACATGGTATGATATGGTATGGTATGGTATAATATTTAAAATTTTAGTTCGGTAATTTCAGCATTCAATTTTTAAAAATATTATACCATTATCATACCAAACTAATTGGTATGATTTGACATTTTGAAGTTTGATTTTGATATTTTACATCATGATAAATCAATAATTATAGTTTGTTCAACTTTGACTAATATATACTCGTATAATAGAGAATTGTGATTTTGACTTTTAAAAATACGTCTCAGTTGTATCATTCTAACATATTATACATGTAGAAATATATATTCAAAAGAAAGTAGAGATAAGGCACAAGTACCCCCAGACTATAACCGAAGTTGCTATGACATACCTTAACTTTACAGGGGTCCTATTACCCCCCTGAACTTATTTTTTTTGTATTTTTGTACTCCTTTTGTGCTGATATGGCTGCCAAGTCAGCACAAAAGGAGCACAAAAATATTCTGCCACTTGACAGCCAAACAACAACACACAACAACAACAACATACCCAGTGTATTCCCACAGCGTGGGGTCTGGGGAGGGTAGAGTGTACGCAGTCCATACCACTACCTCAGAGGTGAGGTAGAGAGGCTGTTTCCGATAGACCCCCGGCTCAAGACACAACCGTCAAAAAATAGGCTAAAAAAGGACGTCACAATGATACAGGATAAAAATACAAGATAAAACTACAAGAGACGATAGGAAGTAATATGTAGTAACAAACAACAGACAGAAACAGAGCACTGCCCCAAAACACTACCACGAGGAATCCAAGAACAAGAAACTATAAGCGTAACACTACGATTACTAGTCGGGACAATAAGCCTACACTGCAACCTACTAGCCTACACACACTTCTACCTACTACTCTTCTACCCTAATCCGCGTCCTCCACACTTTCCTATCTAGGGTCATGTCCTCGGTAAGCTGCAACTGCGCCATGTCCTGTCGAATCACCTCTCCCCAATACTTTTTCGGGGACCACCATAAAGGAGCACAAAAATACAAAAAATATGAGTTTAAGGGGGTAATAGGACCACCATAAAGTTTAGGTGTGTCATACCAACTTGAAGTATAGTATAGGGAAGGTACTTGTGCCTTCTCTCAAAGAAAGTACAAGCAACTCCCTTTGTTTATCAATCACACAAGAAAAATATTTTAATCAAGATAGAGTAGTTAAAGTTCTAACGTCTACACATTTAATTTTATATTGATACTAGATTGAATATTTGTTAGTATTTTAATAATATATATAAATTATTTATGTAATTATATATTTCGATATGATATTCGATATTTCGATATGTTATTCATAAATACCGAATATCATATCAAATATCAATTAAATTTAAAATATATATCATATACCGTATCAAATACTATAATACCAAAATCACGATATAATTTTTTTTGATTCAATATGGTAGTTCGGTATATACCATACTATACCTACCCTTAATCGTCATTGCCTACTATTATCAATTACTATCATCCACTATCTACAACCACCATCTTCAGTCATAACCACTGTTGCCGCCAATTCACACGGTTAATCGTCAGTCTGTCACAATCACTAGTCACTATTTATAATTATCACAATCAATCATCATTACCGCAATAACCACCAATCACTATCGACAATCACCATCATTAACCACCATTATATATTGCCAACAACCGTTATCATTTATCACCACCATTAGCTACACTATAATCCATCGCAATTATCATTTGTTATTGTTAACCACGACTTTTAACCATCATCATCATTAGCTACTACCCACAATTAACACTATGGCAAATTGATACAAACAACCATCATCGCTAGTTATCATCACCTCCAATAATTATATAATTTTTTTTTTTTTATTATTGATATAGTAATAAATTAATTTAATATTTTATCTAAATTATATATTGAAACATAAATAAGTTTTATATATTCAGATGTTTAAAAAATATACTATCTTGATTATTTAATATATCAGATCTTAATTTAATATTGTAATATTTAAATATACATTCAAATTCAAGCATTTAAGAGCCTGTTTGGATAGACTTATTTTAAATTATTTTTTTTAAGTTGATAATCTTAGGTTTTCACTTTTAGCTTTTTTTTTTATTGTTTTGGCTTAAAATTAAGTGTTCAAAAGCAATTTTTTTACTTTACTCAATATTATAAAAAAGCTTAAAAGCTAATTTGACTTAAAAAATACTTAAAATAAGCTAATTTAAATGAGCTCTAAATTTTAGTGTACATCTTAATATTTATATTAAAATCAAATTCAAACATCTTAATCTTTCACAAAAATAAATGAGGCCTAATCTTCTCAGCAAAACAAGTTCTGATGGATCTTTCCTAAAAATCACTTCATACAACTTCCAATCAAATTAATTATAAAATAAATCTCCACAAAACTGAGATATTATAGTACAGCTTCTGCTGAAAGCTTCTTTATTTGCAAAGACATGCTCCTGTTACTTTCTTACGGCTGGAATTCAAGCTATCGTCATACAAGAGATCATACTTTTGTTATTGCAACACTAATTTATAAATTAAAGGAAAACAACAGTTATGTCCCAAAGGAGCAAAATGTTTACAAGCTCATATCCCTTTACTTTCATACCCCCTATTTTAACCACTTAAGTGTGAATCATGCATCAACGTCAAAAGAGTCACGCGCAACTTACCTTCTTCTTCCCAAACCTACATTCTTCTTCCAGAATTTAAATTTTCTAGGGTTTGAGGTTTTCTTTAGCTATCATAAATTTCACTGATGGACAATATTACAATTTTAGTGCAGCACAATGGGACTTGGTATTTAAATAAACAATACAATAATTATCACGTTGATGCAATTTTAGTCAATTCTACTTCCACTTTCACAGATCTCGTCCAAACAAGATCAACACAACAAGAGAAGGATTTTGCTGCAAGCAATGTTGAAACAATATGTACTTTTAGACGGATTTCCACCGCTGAAAATTTTCAATGATATGGGAGTAAAAGTATATTTTGAATTGAAGAAGAACAATCCTACAATCACTCTGCATATCCATTAATTGTAGAATTCACACCCTTATCCATTTGCACAAGCATGATCAACCTTGACTTCCTCGAAAGCTCATAAAAAATACACACCTAATCCAGTTCACAGATATAACCGAGTCCAATTCTATTGAAGATGCTACAATTCATCAGGAACACATGAACGACCAAAACATCATTACTGACACAAGCAAGCAATCTATTGAAGTTCAACAAATCTACATTGACAAACAAACACTATCCAAAGCTGTTCGACAACATTCAGTGCAATTTTTTCCCCAATATCGAACTCAAAAATCTTGTAAACAAAGGTATGTTACCTGCATAGTTCATCAAACTCAATCAACATTAAGTGATGAGCAGTGCTTCAGGCAATACACTACTAAGTTACTGCTTGATACCATTAGAGTATATATATACTTTGACAGTATCAAGGAGGAAGAAGAAGTCCTTCAGTGAAAACACTGCTCAATTACTCTTTGATACCATCAGAGTATATTATACCTTTGAAGTTATCAAGGAGGAAGAAGAAATCCTTCGGGCAACACATTGCTAAGTTACTGCGACATATATATAATCTGATGGTATGAAGGAGGAAGAAGCAGTCCTTTAGTGAAAACACTGCTCAGTTACTGCTCGATACTATTAAAGTATATTATACTATAATGATATCAAGGAGGAAGAAGCAGTCCTTCAGAAAACACACTACTAAGTTACTGCTTGATACCATCATAATATATATATATATATATATATATATACTTTGATTATATCAAGGAGGAAGAAGCAGTCCTTCAGTGAAACCACGGCTCAGTTATTCCTTGATACCATCAGAGTATATTACATTATGATGGTATGAAGGAGGAAAAAACAGTCTTTCAGGCAACACACTGCTAAGTTACTACTTGATACCATATATATATATATATATATATATATATATATATATATATATATATATATATATATTTTGGTTGCATCAAGGAGGAAGAAGCAGTTCTTCAGTAAAAACACTGTTCAGTTAGTCTTTGATACTATCAAAGTATATATTCATATACTGTAATATACTGTGATAGTATCAAAGATAATGAAACAATCTTTCAAGCTATATACTGCTAAGTTACTGCGTGATACCATCATAGTATATATATATGATGGTATCAAGGATGAATAAGCACTCATAATTCATAAGTTCGTATGTGAAAAAAATGTATTTCTCTAGAAATAATATCATGTTCCATTCATCTTATGCAGGTATTCTGTTATTTGTGTAAACGACACATGTTGTTGGATTCTTAAAGAAAGTAGCATAAAAAGATAATTTTTTTTTCGAGTAACAAAATTTAAAAATTTCCACACCTGCCCACAACATGAAAGATCTTGCACAGACAGTCATGCCACTACACCTTTTATAAGTAGTATTATTCAAAAAAAAGATCACTGATCCAAAAATAGTGTACACACAGGCATATATACAATGAGATGTCAAAAATGCATATGGTATCAACTTGACCTATATGCAAACATGGAAGCCAAAAGAAAGATCAGTTGAAATAGTAAGAGGCAACCCAAGAGATGCATATGCACAATTATCAACATACCTATACAAGTTGCAATATGCAAGCCCAGGGACAGTTACAAGATTAGACACCGAGGAGGATGACTCTTTCTTATATTTATTTTATAGCATTAAATGCATCAATTCAAGGGTGGAGATATTGCAAACCCACTGTCACGCCACGAGCCTACACCCTGGACGTAATACGGGACCTGGAATCACAAGTAGCCCCAAGTTAACCCTTCATGCAGGCATAATTCATGAGCAACTGAATAAAAACATATAAACTGATAAGAATATGTGCTGAACTCTTGAAGAGTACTGTAATAAAATGAACTTGCATAAACTGAAATACATAGTCATTTGAAAACTAATACAACTAACTGACTGACTGTCTATGAAACCTCTACTAACACTGAACTACAGTTATCCGAGATATGATCCCCAACTATCTTTAATCAATGTATAATAACTGAAGTAACTGCTATAACTACTAACTGACCGGAGTTTTCAAAAAAGGAAAACTCGTTCCCTGCTAATTGGAAGCTGCGATCTGTCTGACAGTGATCTTGAAAGCTAGCACTGAAACCTATATCATGAAATTATGCAGCACAAGAAAAGTATGCGGTCAGTACTTTGAATGTACTGAGCATGTGAGATATGCACTAACTTTGAAATCATAAGAAAACACGTATATACTGAAAATATAACTGAAAACTGGACTACGTATAGATGTCTGAGAATGCATAAGTCAAATTGTAGAATATAAGCTCTTTTACTGAAGAGGGTGTAAATTATGTTTCTGAACTATAACTGTGAGATCATGATATTTAAACATATGTAAAACCGTTACTTGGAGATCCATAGACTAAAAAGATGAATTGTGTTTGTAAGTTATGAAATAGTGCAACTGAGCTGAAAATCATGATTCATGTTTAAAGTAAATCCTCAGGGGAGTTTCTTTTGTTGAGCATGCTGAAAATACTGAAAAAAGTAAACTGATGCAATGACCAAGTAGATAACATGCAATTGGTAATACTGAACTGAATAACTGACTACAAGGTCATGTAATTATTGGATCTAAACTATGGGAGATACTATTAACCGACATACCCCAAGCTAAGCTAACTATGGGGCCAATCTGTAACCCTACATGGGAAGAGTGTTCGTACCTTGCCACGGGTATGAACACTGGCTGGCAAAGATCCACTAAACTGATGCCTAAAAGGGCTAAGGTGTCAAGCCTGATCTGACGGCTGACTCTTAGAACCTACGGTGGCGTCGTAGTTTTGGGACTTAGGGACTTCTACTAAAGGTATCAGCCTAAACTGATGAGTAAGCCTTCATCCCTTTGTCCGCTCGGTGCTAAGTCTACTCCTAACTAAATATGTAATAAACTGACATACTGGATAGCTCAAAATACTGACTTTCCGAGAATGATAAATAATGATAAGGTTGGAAGCATTTAAATCATGAAATTTTGAATAATTGAGCATCTATCTGAAAAATGCATGAAAATATAAACTGATCGGGTGTTCATAACCCACCATCATAAAGAATGCAACCACTCATGACAATTTGGTAATCTGAGTAAAACATGAAATCTCTTAGCACAAGTTTAAAACCATGAATTATTCAATATACTGAGGGTTCATGGAGTACAAGTATACAAAGATACTAAACTTTAAGGAAAATATATAATGATGTCAAATCATGCTAAATTTAATCTCAAATCATGGGTTTAAGAAATTCTTGTAGAAACTTATATTAAATCATGTATTAAGAATTAGAAATAATGTAGAGACATAAGTAAACTGAATCTACAAGAAAACTTCATATTTGGGTAGCAACCCTAGTTTTATAATTTGAAAAATCATACTGAAATCTGAAACTTTGGGCATGAGGGTGAAAGAAAACCCTCATTGAAATTCCACATACCTGAAAACAAGACCCTTGGTGAAATCTTTGGGTTTGGAGCCTGAAGTTGAAGAACCCTAACTTGGATGAAGAATGATTAAGAACTTGCTTCTTGAAGTTCTTGAATTCATTTCTTGAAACCCTATAGTCAAGGGTTAGAATTTCTATCAATAATTTACAATTTGATGATGAAATTTGATTTGAAAAACTTGAAATCCTTAGAGAAGGACTTCCTTGATGAAGGAGGAGGATAGGAGGAGAGAAAACAAATTCTAGGTCTGAAAGAATAGCCAAAGAATAAAAAAATAGATTAAAACCAACTTAAAAAGGTCCCCGTCGACCCACATGCAATTTGACATGCGTCCGCATGTGATTCACACTTGCTTCCAAAAAGTTGACAATTCTCCCCGATGTGCATTTGGACATGCGATCACATGCGAGCTTTTTTGGCCCGCATGTCATTTTGCACCTGCTTTTCAGATTGTCAGTCAAAATTAAAATGGTCATAACTTTTTACTTTGGACTCGGATTAATGCATGGACAGTGGCGTTGGAAAGAAGACTCGAAGATCTTTAATTTGGTGAAAACTTGTCAACCTAACTCTTTATATTCTAAGAGTTATGATCATTTGAAATTGATCCTTAAAAAAATCTTATACTAAAACTCAATCAGTAAGGAAGCTTTCAACTCAACTTTAAGCTAGAGGTTCTTTATGACCCTAATGCATATCTAATATACTCCCCACACTTAAGAATTGATATTAAAACCTGTGTGCCATTTAAAATCATCTGGTTTGGGTCTAATAATATATAAAGACCAGTTTGGATCTTAGCTTAGAATTTTCGGGGTGTTACACCTACTATAGTGGTAGATGAAACCTTCCTAAAGGCAACATACAGAAGTACAAGCTCACAGCTGCCACACAAGATGCACAAGATAACATATTCTCATACCTTGAGTTCTTTATTCCTGCAATACTTTATGATACTCAGATAGTATAAAAATATACCATCAAGGTATCAGAGAGTACTGCTTCCATTATTTACTACATTGTCATCATCTTTCTAACATTATCACACTTTTCACACAGAATAAATTACACCCATTGCTTATGGTATAGTTAATTCAGAATATGATGCATCATGGCAATGGTTCTTTAGATGATTAAAAAAAGTGGCTACATCCAGATAGGGACGACATGTGCATAGTCTCAGATAGACATGATAGTATAGCTAAGGGAATTGTAATTGTCTATCCAATAATTCCTCACTGTGTGTGTATGTTTTATTTGTAGAATAACGTCAAGGGTAAGGTAAAAAATAGTGCAAAACATATTAAAGACCTATACTACACACTACCAAGAGCATACACTGTCCAAGAATTTAATACATTTATGATCCATACCTAAAGACACTTTAGGGCTAACTGAGGGGTCACCCGAATCAACGGTATAATTCTATCCTATGCTGGCAATGTAGTTTTTAGAGATTGGGTTATCTGAATCCTTGCACTGTATCGGTGCTAAATAATCCTTCCAAAATACTACTCATAAAATAAAGCCTATCTAAGGCAACTGAAAATCTATTGTAGATCTTCTACCTCAAAAATCACCGTATAAAATGGTATAGCCGGTGAGCCTGGTGCTCAACTGACTGAGATTTACTGGTTGTGAGTATCTATGTGCAAAACTATTTATTTTTCTAAAACATGTTTTTAGTTTCTGATATCATTCTTTGTAGCTATAGCTGACTAGGCTGAAACAGTTTTTCTGAAATACTTGTCTAAATTCTGAAACTAACCTCTTCGTAAAAATAATGAAATATGTCCAATATAACAATGCATTCAAAATCATATTTAGATAAAAAAGGGGTTCATGTGACAAAATAGGCATGAAGTATAAATCAAGGATTCACAAATGATACAAATAAAAATAATTTCATCAATATGATTTACAATGAATGACTTGAGATATGAGTAATTCGAATACATGGACTATGGGTATATAACCTAGCTCTAATCTACTAATACTGAAGTTCTAGATGTAGGGCATGATAAATGATATGATTCTTCACTATGATTAGCCTTACTGTAATGACCTATTCAGTCGTTATTAAAAAGGCACCTCGTTGTGGGTTACAAGAATTATTAAAATATGCTCTCGATTTAATTTGGGATGACACAATGAAAAGTTTTGGAATTTAAAATTTTGTGTAGGCTGACGATATCTCGCTATAGCGGGAATTTTCCCGCTATAGCACCACCAAGGTAACGGTCGGTAGGCCGCTATAGCGAGCTGACAGAACCAGTAGCCAGAGAACGCAAATTTTATATTAGACTTCTCTTCCTCAGTTACAGAAAGGATGAAAGTTGCTCCAAAAACTCTCCTAGGCTGCCCTATAACTTGGAAGCACCGGAGAGGATGGATTTCAGCTTAAATGGGGTAAAACCCATGGGTTTTGCGCCTAGTCCTCATCAGAATTTGCCTCTACGGAGCTAAAAGTTTGTGTTCAGACTTCTGCAGCAACTTCTTGTCGTCCAGGTAGGCTAGGTTTAACTGATTAGTTTAGACCTATTTCTGAATGCCTAATATGTTGTAGATTGGTGAGAAATTTCATGCTTAGGCCTTCGAGCACGGAGTCTGAATGGCTAAAACGTATTAATTACTACTATTTAGGGTGGAAAATTACTGTGGTGGGTAATGTTGACCCTATGACTGATGGTGGGTGTTTATTTTATGGTTGTTAATCTCTGGATAATTAGATTTTGAGGTGGGTTCATGGCACCAGTAGTGATTAAAGTGTGAAGGGATTGCTAGGACAAAGCAAATTCCCAGGTATTTTACGAATGAGGGAAATGGGATAAACAGAGAAGGTACTGAGTTTGAGGTATTAGAGAAGGGATTTCCCGAGGACAGATGTATACTCATAAATAAGTCCAGTATTGATATTTATATATTATGTGCTTAATTGATTAGGCCGGGGTTAGTCTTCGAACAAGTCATCAATGTCGGAATAATGAACTAGGTTGGTTGAGGTAGATGATGGTTGAATTATTTTCCAAATTACGTTATGTATGTATGTTAACTATTATATTAGTATTGCTTGTACTATACATGTTTAGGGAATAAGGGAATGAATATGAAATGATATCTTGTTGTCAATCCCATGCAATGTACTTGTCTTAAATGCTTGCGGTATTACAAGTGTGGTTGTATTCATTATGGTTGTGATTGTGTGAAATATATATTTTTTTGGTTGGCTTAGGTACCACGCCTGTTATAGATTATCGATTGGCTCGGGTACCACGCTTGGTACATGTTCTTTATGGTTGGCTCAGGTACCACGCCTGATATAGGTTCTTTGATGGTTGGCTCGGGTACCACGCCTGGTACATGTTTGGTTATTCTTCTATGTGTTGGTTTCATGAGTGAACCGGGTTTATTTATTGTAATATATTTATTACATGTTTTTTCATGAGTTACCGAATTGGCGTGTTTAAATGGTAGGATAGTTCTTGTGTAGACCGAGATTGCATGTAAACACCGTAGACTATGTCCTAGGGATCCTTGTTTCATGACCCAACTACTGGGTCGTGCGGGCACCTACTCTATAGCACCTAGATAGGAGAACCCTTACTATCCGATCCAACATGCAAAGTGGAAATTGAAAGTAAAACATGATAAATTAGCCTTTTTAATCATGGGAAAACATTTGAAAACTTTAGTACAATGAAAATCCTTTACAAAACTTGAATACAACCCTCCCTAGGAACTAGTCTAAACAGGTACAAGAGCTCTAAGGAGAAATACACATATACAAAGAAGACACAACTTCCACAATGAAGATGAAGAGTAGAAGCAGCTAGAGATCACCATTGTCCTGTACCTAAGAAACATCACTGATCCTGCAAACAGACTATACGAAAAAAAAGATATAGCAAGAGTAGTATCAGTACAAATAACACGTACTGGTAGGCATCATCGGTCGATCCGAATCCACCGCGTACAATCATATAAGAAATCAAGAAAAAATATGTAATAAGTTACAAGAATCATGTCTTTCCTCATCCATCTCTACCTCCATACTATTACTGCTACAACCCTGTACACTCCGGTCCTACGCCTTCCTACCTTGCTCCGCTGCCAACTTCGTAGCTGGGAGACTCTGTACCATCCCATCCTGGTCCAAAGTAATACCTAGGACTTTCCCACAATCACATTTAATACTAGGACTTCCTAAGTCACCCTTACACTAGAACTTCCCAAGTCACTCTTAACACTAGACTTCCCAAGTCACACTTAACACTAGGACTTTCCAAGTCACTCTTAACACTATACTTCCCAAGTCACACCTTACACTAGAACTTTCCAAGTCTTTCTTAACACTAGACTTCCTAAGTCACCCATCTTACCAACCACTATAAGCACCTCAGTGGTTCCTGTCTCAACAATCAGGTTTACTATCCACCCCTACTAGCCAGTTGACAGACAACCTACAAAACCTTGGTTTACCACCCTAACTCAAGTTAGGATCCTAAGTCAAACACCTTGGCCCTTAGCCCTTAGCCAAATAATGGGCTAGCGTAGATTCTGCGTATTCTGCCCCCAAGGTTCCTTACCCTTGACATTCCGTCAGTTCAGGAACCTACAAAATACTAGCCTTGTTTCACTAACCCAGTCAAACCTGACTTCTTAGGAACCTTAGTTTTCCTCAAGCTCACTATCTTGGACCCGTCAACCAAAATGCCTCACAACCTTTAGTCCTGTTCCCCACTAGCCCAGACATCACCACTAGCCGGTCTGTCACTCTTGTCGAGTTGGGAATTTCAAAGGTACGACATCAACCAAATATTACCAGACAATATAAACAACCAGGTCTATATGACTATCAATAATACCCCAAGTCAACAACAGACTCAACAACCTTATAAGTCATATTCCACTGTGCAAGTAACTAGACCACATATAATTATGTCATAACTTGCAAACCACACGGACCTCCCAAGGATCCCTAGGACATCATCTATGCCACTTAACATACGACCCCAGTTTACAGAAGAAACTACCTTATCACTTTAAGCACACCAACCCAACCCTCAAGGACCAATATATATGTCAAGTAATAACAAATCCAGGCCCTCTCAGGAACCTAACATGTAAAGAACATCAATAACAGATAAACCCGGTTCACTCAAGGAACCAACATGTAAAGAACATCAATAATCGATAAACCCAATTCACTCAAGGAACCAACATGTAAAGAACATCAATAAAAGATAATCCCGATTCACTCAAGGAACCAACACGTAAAGAATATCAGTAACAGATAAACCTGGTTCACTCAAGGAACCAATATGTAATGAACAACAAGTAAACTTGTACCAGGCGTGGTACCTGAGCCAACCATTATAGAAACCTGTACCAAGCGTGGTACCTGAGCCAACTGATATATATCCAATACCAGGTGTGGTACCCAAGCCAACCAATATGTAACTCATACCAGGCGTGGTACTCGAGCCAACCAATATGTATTCTGTACTAGGTGTGGTACCCGATCCAACCGAATGTCACACGAAATCCAACACATATAATCATTTACCCCAACTCCGAACCCCCTTCCCGGAATGTGAGCATATTTTAGGGAATTCATTTATTATCATAAAGAACTTCAAACCTTTCCTATTTATCCCACTTCCCTTAATTGAAGTATTCTCGAGAACCCGCTACGACCTAGCAGCTTATTCCCTCATAACATTTCCGGTTCCCAAAACCTACCCACAATCTAGTTCTCTAATGACCCTTCCGGTCATTCTTGTGTTTTTACCTTCTTTGTACTGTAGAGCTTGCCTGTAGTGGACCCAAGTCATTTATGACTTATTGGGACTGGTAGTTCGGTGCCTGGGCTGTCTGTTTGGTCTTTATGGTTGTTTTCCTATTTTAGAGCTTTAACTTAGGAAATTGTTGACTTCGTTCAATATTCTTGGTAATCATGCTTGGAATTGAATTGCGATAGTTCCGTTAGCTCTGGATCATGGACTTTGGTCTAGTCGAACCTTTGGTCAGGATCTGGGAGCTTTTTAGCTTGGAATTCTCTCATTTATGTTTTTAGTCCAGTTGGGCTTGTAAGGTTGACTTTGGTCAACATTTAGAGAAGATGACCTCAGATGGAAATTTGCCAGTGCTGTTAGCTCTGGAATGTCGAGTTTAGGCTAGAGGGACCATAGGTTTGGGTCCCGAGGCTTCCGAATTAGATTTTGGCCCTTAGGTTCCATTTTGGGAATAGTTGGCCTAAAGGTTGATTTTGGGCACGGGGTCCACTTTTTATTAAATCAACCTCTGATGGGATTTTCATGAATTCCATTGGATCCGAAATGCTATTTCTAGTTGAATAGATTATCTCATTTATGTTCGCAAAACCTCGGATGCATTCTCGGGGACCGATCGTGTGAAAATCTCCTTAACTTGGCTGCTATTGTTGATGGCTGCTGGTGTGGCACTGCAACGTGCGCCTGGGTCGCACCTGCGTGCAAGCACCTGCGCCTGGGCACCACACTTGCATGCTGGCCAGCGCTGGCATGCTAGCGCTCCTGTGCCTCAGCGCACGCCATGGCACCAACGCTCCTGCGCCTGCCTGGGGACCGTGGCACCAGCACACCTGTGCGTGCATAGGCGCTGTAGCGCCTGGGTGGGGTAGCTTTTAAAGGGGCTGGAAACCTCTTTTCTCCCTTATTCCCCCTTCTTCCAAAACTCAATTTCCCCTATTAAAATAGCTCCTAAAACCTCCATATCACCCTTGATCATTCCCAATTCTCGGAGGCCTATTCGTTGTTGATCCGTGATCGTTTGGGGGCCTCAAAACCGGTAAGTTACCCTTTTATTTTCGGTAATCCCCATGATTTCCCCTCTCTTAATTCTTGGTTCTTGGGTTGTTTTGACCCCTTTTATTGGTGCAAATCTGCTCAATTATTGGAGCATGTTCTCCTGGAAATATGGGAAACATTGTGGTGTTTTTTTGTTTCTTATTTCAAGTTGTGGGGCCCACGGGCCCGCTTGTGACTCAAATTTCAACCTGGGTATATTTCTAGCAATATGGGTATTGTTGGTCTTATTTTGATGCGTTGAATATTATTTTGATAGCGTGTTCACAATTTGGGCTTCCTTGGAGCAGTTGGAGCATGGAAGACGCCGTTCCCACAGCTAGTCATTGAACGACAGGTAGGTTATGGCTTTCCCTACCTAGACTCTACATATATAGGCTATAACTGCATTAATTATCATCCTTGGGTTGGTTTTATAGGTTGGTACCCCGGACCTTGTCTGCCTCTTCCGTCAACTTATTTTATGCGTTGTTTATAGTACTCATTGTAGTATTGTAATATTACCCTTGTGTCCCCATATGGCTTTTGTATATGCCTCTGGACCATAGACGATAGGATATTTAGGAATGTCCGCGAGCCCTAGGCATTGTGATATTACTTTAGGCTGGATATCTGTGTTGTAGAGCTGATTGTGCCTGTGCAGGGCTGATAGAAATGTTTGTAAGCCATTGGGCTAACCTATTGTTTGCGAGCATATCATTCATGCAAAGGGTTTTTCTGTATGTTTTACTACTGATTTGGCTTCAGGCCTACTATAAACGGTTTTCTAAACTTTGCATGTCCCCGAGGGCCAATTTTAAAATGAGTATGAAAGGGGTTTTGGTACTAATTTTTATGAAACCTCTTGGAGTAAAGAGGATATTGTCACGCCCCGAGGTTATTCCCTAGACGTAACACGGGACTCGGGACCACAAGGATCCCAAGCTAACCCTTTGTTATAGCATTCTCAAGCAACATAAAGGAAAATATAGCGGAAGCATCATAAGGATATCCAAGACAAGAAACATATCATAAATAAGGAGTCGAATAGGGAATACAACTCGAAGATCATTCCATAACATCTATGTCTGAAAGCCTCTAAAACTAGCATAATGAGTTGATGGGACAATACCCCAACTAACTCGGTAATCTCGAAAGAAAGGGAACATAAAGCTAAAGTAAAGTTTAGTCCTCGAACTATGATGACTCACCAAAGTTGACTGAGAGTGGCCAGGAAATCTAGCCACATATCTGTGAAGTAACACCTGAATCTGCATCATCAATGGATGCAATGCAATATGCGTTAGTACTATGGAATGTACTAAGTATGTGAGCAATGCATAAGTGTGATAAAAACATGCTTCAAAACGTACTTAAACATAATTCATACATAATATAGTATCATGAGAAGATGTCATACTGGAAAGCTAAATCATGAGGCAAAATCCAACTTCAAAATGATAGTTCATAAAGCTTAGAAAACTTGAAAACATACATACAGGAGTTTCTTATAACCGACATGAGACCATGTGAGCTACATGGAATCTAACTACATAACCCTAGTTAGCAAAGCTGACTTTGAACCTTGCCAAGGAACAAGTCACCATACCCAACTATATAACCCTATTTGGCAAAGCTATCCTATGCCCCGCTAAGGCAAAGACACCATACATAAAGACGTGGATCCACTCTCATAAGCCTCAAAGGCACATATCATATCATAATATACGTTGGCAACGTAGTTTCTGGGACTAAGGGTACTCTCACCCCATCCAACTTGGTGCTAAATACTACTCCCAAAACATGCACGTATAGCTTATAATTTTGTAAGGGCATACTCTCATGCCAAATCTTATTCGTAACGCATGAAAACACATCGGGCATCATGCAACTTTCATATCATAGTTCATAAAGCTTAGCATAGCCATAATTCAAAACTTGTTTTTCTTTCTAAATTCATACTTGAAGAATTAGGCATGCAATTTCATAAATACATAAAGGCCACGATATCTAATCATGTCAAGTTTCTCTCGAAAACATGCAATTTCATAGTTTCATGTTAGAAATCAACTTTCATGCTCTGGCCTTTAAAACCAATAAGAGAATCATAATCAAGTCATGAATAATCAATAGAAAACCATGAATTTAAACATAGAAACTGATTTCATAAACTTTTTCCAATTTTAGATCAAAACCCTAATTTCATAAGTTCATAATTCAATATAAGGATTGGGGATTTTGGGAACAAGGGTGGAAGGAACCCATTGTTAAAGACCCAATACCTTGGGTGAAGATAACCCACTTCAATGGAAAAGACTTAGGAGACTTGACTTGGAGCTTGGAGGCTTGAAGCTTGAGAGGAACTTTTCCCTTTTGGATGAAGAATGAGGAACTTAGGAGAGACTTATGATAATATGGGTGAAAACCCTTCTAAAAATAGTCAAAATGACTTCACTTAGTAGTTAAAAGAGTGGGAAATGACCAAAATACCCCTAGGATTTAAATAAGAAAAAACTGGGAAATGGTCGGTCTTAGGGACCACGGGTTGGTCGACAGTCCGTCGTCCAAGAAGACTGACCATCAAAGGGATCTGTAGTTTGACTGGAGGAGTCTGAAAGCTTCTGGATCTCAGGGACTACGGGTGAAACAACGACCCATCATCCAGAAGGACGGGCCGTCCTGTAACCCGTTATTTTTGGGATCTGAAGGGGAGGTTTCTAAACTCTGAACGACGAGTCTCAGTCTAGGGTGGGATGACGGTCCGTCGTCCAGAAGGACGGACCATGCTTTGACTCGTCTTCTCTGGGACTCTTTTCTGGGGTTTCTCTAACTTGGACGACGAGTGCACAAGACGAACTGTGGTTCCAAACCATGAACCGTCAACTGACTCATCGTCTCTGGGAACTTGAAATTTTCTGCATTTTTAACTTAGACAACTGAATAGGTTTCCTGGGTGTTACAATATCTCCCTCTTGGAATCATTCGTCCTCGAATGAAGACTAAACAAGGAAAACTGAGGAGAAAACAACCCAACCAAACATCAAAACATGGAAATCAAGGAAACGTCATGAAAGCTGAACTTCTCAACTCGAAAACATGATAAACTAACTTCATAAAACGTGAATGCATGCTATAATCATAAGCGGAACTGGTGGAATAGAATCAGAGGGACATACTACGGAGGAAACTAGTACCTCATGCTGAAACTGGATTGGAAGGAAAGAGATGAGGATATTTGGCCTTCATGGCCTTTTCGCTTCCCAAGTAACACCCTCTACAAGCTGATTCCTCCAAAGGAATTTCACCGAAGCGACTTCTGTGTTCCTCAACCTCCAAATCTGACGATCAAGGATCTCTACGGGAACCTCCTTGTAGGTGAGACTATCCTTCACTCCCACATCCTCCAAAGGGACAATCAAGCTCGGATCACCAACACACTTCTTCAACAAGGAGATATGAAAAACTGGGTGAACCGCTTCCAACTCCGTTGGCAACTCCAACTTTAAGCAACACTACCAACTCTCCTCGAAATCTAATAAGGACCTACAAAATGGGAACTGAGCTTTCCTTTCTTGCCAAACCTCATCACACCCTTCATGAGTGACACCCCAATCATCCATCTCAAATTTCAACTCCCTTCTCCTCACATCCGTATAAGATTTTTGTCGACTTTGAGCGGTCTTCAACCTCTCCCTAATAAGCTGAACCTTCTCTATAGTCCCATGAACCGAATCAGGACCGATCAAAGCTGCCTCACCTACCTCAAACCAACCAATAGGAGACCTACATCTCCAACCATAAAGAGCCTCATAAGGAGGCATCTGGATGCTAGAGTGAAAGCTATTGTTGTAGGCGAACTCAATAAGAGGTAAGTGATCATCCCAATTACCTTTGAAATCGATTACACATGCTCTCAACATATCCTCCAAAGTCTAAATAGTACGCTCTGCCTGGCCGTCTATCTGAGGATGAAAAGCTGTGCTAAGCTTCACCTGGGTACCAAGGCCTTTCTGAAACGTTCTCCAAAACTGAGATGTAAACTGAGGACCTCTATCAGAAATGATAGACAAGGGAACACCATGCAATTGGACTATCTCTCGAATGTAGAGTTTGGCATAATCATCCGCTGTATCCGTAGTCTTAACAACTAAGAAATGGGATGACTTGGTCATCCGGTCGACAATCACCCAAATGGAATCATGTTGACTTCGAGTACGAGGCAAGCCCATAATAAAGTCCATATTGATTGCTTCCTATTTCCAAGTGGGAAGGTCAATATCTTGAAGCATACCACCTAGCCTTTGATGTTCCACCTTTACTTGTTGACAGTTGGGACACTTAGCCACAAACCCGGCTATGTCCTTCTTCATACCATTCCACCAAAAGACTTTTCGTAGATCATGATACATCTTAGTGGCACCCGGATGAATGGAGTATTTAGAACTGTGGGCCTCAGACAAAATCTACTGTCTCAACCCATCAACGTCTGGCACACATAAGCGACACTGATAACGAAGCACACCATATCCCCCTTGGGATAAAACCTCAACCCTTTGCTGACAAACTGCACCTTAAGCTGAAGTAGAACGGGATCTTGATCTTACTTGGCTTTCACCTCAGCCACCAAGGATGATTCAACACCATTGGTCATAATCACACCACATTCGGTCGAGTCCATAAGGAAAACTCCCAACCAAGCAAGCCTATGAACTTCTTTAACCAATTCCTTCTTTCCATCTTCAATAGAAGTTACACTTTCCATGGACAACCTACTCAAAGCATCCACCACAACATTGGCCTTACCCGGATGGTAAAACACACTCATATCATAATCCTTAAGGAGCTCAAGCCATCTTATTTGTTGCAAATTCAATTCCTTTTGAGTGAACACATATTGAAGACTCTTATGATCGGTGAATACATCCACATGCACACCATACAAGTAATGTCTCTAAATCTTCAAAGCAAAGACCACGACTGCTAACTCAAGATCATGAGTAGGATAGTTCTTCTCATGAGTCTTAAGCTGTCTAAAAGCATAAGCAATCACCTTACCACGCTGCATCAACACACAACCCAAACCAATCCTAGAAGCATCACTATACACAACAAAATCATCTAAGCCCTCGGGTAGAGCTAACACTGGAGCGGTGGTCAATCTAGTCTTCAATTCCTGAAAGTTCTTCTCACACAAGTCGGACCACTGAGATTTTACCTTCTTCTGAGTCAATCGGGTCAAAGGGGCAGCAAGGGAAGAAAAACCTTCCACCAGCCTCCTGTAGTAACTAGCCAAACCTAAAAAGCTCCTAATATCAGACGGAGAAGTAGGTCTAGGCGAGTTCTTTAATGCCTCTATCTTTTGAGAATTAACCCGAATACCATTTTTTGTCACAATATGACCGAGAAAAGCAACAAACTGCATTCAAAACTCACACTTGCTAAACTTAGCTAACAACTATCTATCCTTGAGAGTTTGTAACACAACCTTCAAGTGATCTGCATGCTCCTCCTCGCTCCGAGAGTAAATAAGGATATCATCAATGAAAATAATTACAAACATATCCAAATACTGTTTGAACACTCGGTTCATCAAATCCATAAAAGCTGCACGAGCATTCGTTAGACCAAAAGACATCACAACAAATTCATAATGACCATACCGAGTCCTGAAGGCTGTCTTCGAAATATCACACTCTCTAACATGAAGCTGATGATAACCGGACCTAAGATCGATTTTTGAGAAGAAACAAGCACCCTGAAGCTGATCGAACAAGTCATCAATCCTAGGAATGGGATACTTATTCTTGATTGTGACCTTGTTCAATTGGCGGTAATCAATACACATTCTAAGAGATCCATCCTTATTCCGAACAAACAAAATTGGGGCACCCCAAGGAGAGATACTGGGCCTGATGAAACCATTATCAAGCAAGTCCTTCAACTGATCTTTCAACTACATGAGTTCTGCGGGGAACATTCTATCGGGAGGAATAGAGATAGGATTTGTATCCGAAAGAAGATCTATCCTAAAGTTGATTTCCCGCTCGGGAGGGACTCCGGGAAAATCATCGGGAAACACTTCTAGAATTCATTCACAATAGGAACAGACTGAATAGTTAGGGTCTCGGACTCCGTGTCCATTACCCAAACTATATGATAGACATAGCCTTTAGAAATCATCTTCCTAGCCTTAAGATAAGATATGAAATGACCTTTTGAAGAAGAGGGACTACCTTGCTATTCTAGGACATGTTCATCAGGAAACTTGAAACTGACAACACGAGTACGACAATCAACCGAGGCATAACATGCATATAACCAGTCCATACCATGAATAATATCAAAATTAGTCATCTCCAACTCTACTAGATCCGCTGAAGTGACTCTATGAAGGACTGAGATAGGGCAATTTCGATAGACTCTTTCGGCTAGGACTGACTTACCAACAGGAGTAGAAATATAAAAGGGTTCTAAAAGCATTTCAGGAAGAACCTCGAACTTACAAGCCACATAAGGGGTTACAAAAGATAAGGAGGCACTGGGATCCAACAAGGCATACACATCAAGAGAAAAGACTTTCAATATACCGGTAACCACATCTGGAGAACTCTCCTGATCCTGATGGGAAGACATAGCATAGAGACGGTTCTGACGCTGACCACCAGAACTAGAAGCTGCGCCCTGCTGGGCTGGTCTACCTCCTAAAGCTGCTGGGGTAGACTGAGTCCTACCACCTCCCTGTCCCTTCTTAGTTGAAGGGCAATCCCTGATGTGATGTCCATTCTGACCACAATCGAAGAAACCACCCGAAATGACCAAACATTCACCAACATGATTCTTTCCACACTTAGCACAAGCTGGGTAGGAAGATCCCTTAGTAACACTACCCTGAGACTGGGAATAGGAACCAAATCCTCTACCACCCTGATCATGACGAGGCTTCTGAGCCTGGGTAGGAGCACTAGCAGAAGAATGAATGGACCCTGATGACTTATTCTGGAAAGAAAAGCGATGTCTACCTCCAAACCTGTGATGACCACAACCTGATCCCTCGGATCTACCCCTCTTGTTCTCCCTAGCCATCTCCTTAAGTTTATCACCCTCAATCTAATGGGCATGAGTCATAAGTCGGGAGATGTTCATATCGCTCAACAACAAAGCAGACCTACACTCCTTCTTTACCACATCAGAAACCCCATATATAAACTTGCTCATTTGATCATATGGGTCCCCTACCATGGAGGGAGCATATCTAGACAACTGAGTGAACTTCAGGCTATACTCTTGCACCGACATCGAACCTTGTTTCAAGTTCACAAATTCCTCCACCTTCGCTTACCTCAACTCACGGGGAAAGAACCTATCAAGGAAGGCTCTCTCAAAACACTCCCAAGTCATGGGGATCGCATCCCTCACCCTAGCCTCTTTTCATTGCGTGAACCAAATGTGAGCTACATCCTTGAATTGATAAGATGCAAGCTCAACACAATCAACACCCACTACTTGCATAACCTCAAAGATTTTCTTCACTTTGTCAATAAAGTTGAGCGGGCCCTCACTCACTTTTGAACCCCAAAACTCTGGCGGGTTCATACGGATAAAGTCACGAACTCGGGCCGCTACCCCACCTTGAGGATGGACGGGCGCAGGATCCTGCTGATTTTCCTGAGTGGCCAAAGTCTAGGCTAGCAAGTGGATGGCATTCCTGAACTCATCATTCGTGACATCGGGAACTAGAACTTGAGGAGAAACAATTCGAGTGGATCGAGGAGGCATAACACGTTGATGAGGCATAATATGAAATGTACAAGGCAAATATTAGAGGAACATTAGACTTAAGCTCTATCGCATAACGTGATCATGAAAGAATTTAAGTTTTCTAAGACATCTCATAGCTTCTCTCTCATATGTGTGGCGTGCTTCACACACATAAAAAAGACTCTACTCTATGCGACTTTCAGACATCCTAGGACTCTTGAACCTTAGGTTTTGATACCAAGTTTGTCATGCCCCGAGGTTACCTCTAGACGTAACACGGGACTCAGGACCACAAAGATCTCAAGCTAACCCTTGGTCATAGCATTCTCAAGCAATATAAAGGAAAACATAGAGGAAGCATCATAAGGAAATCCAAGACAAGAAACATATCATAAATAGGGAGTCGAATAGGGAATACAACTCGAAAATTATCCCATAACATCTATGTCTGAAAGCCTCTAAAACTAGCATAATGAGTTGATGGGATAATACCGCAACTAACCCGGCAATCTCGAAAGAAAGGGAACATAAAGATAAAGTAAAGTCTAGTACTCGAACTATGAGGACTCACCAAAGCTGACTGAGAGTGGCCGGGAACTCTAGCCACGTATCTGTGAAGGGACACCTGAATCTGCATCATCAAAGGATGCAGTGCAATATGGCGTTAGTGCTATGAAATGTACTAAGTATGTGAGCAATGCATAAGTGTGAGAATATAGTATCATGAGAAGTTGTCATAATGGAAAGCTAAATAATGAGGCAAAAGCCAACTTCAAAATGATAGTTCATAAAGCTTAGAAAACTTGAAAACATCATACGGGAGTTTCTTATAACCGACATGAGACCATGTGAGCTACATGGAATCTAACTATATAACCGTAGTTAGAAAAGCTGACTTTGAACCTTGCCAAGGAACAAGTCACCATACCCAAATATATAACCCGAGTTGGTAAAGCTGTCCTATGCCCCGCTAAGGCTAGGACACCATACATAAAGACGTGGATCCACTCTCATAAGCCTCGAAGGCACATATCATATCATATCATATCATAACATACGTTGGCAACGTAGTTTCTGGGACGAAGGGTACTCTTACCCCGTCCAACTTGGTGCTAAATACTACTCCTAAAACATGCACATATAGCTCATAATTTCGTAAGGGCATACTCTCATGCCAAATCTTATTCGTAAAGCATGAAAACATATCGGGCATCATGTAACTTTCATATCATAGTTCATAAAGCTTAGCATAGCCATAATTTAAAACATGTTTTTCTTTCTAAATTCATACTTGAAGAATTAAGCATGCAATTTCATAAATACATAAAGGCCACGATATCTAATCGTGCCAAGTATCTCTCGAAAATATGCAATTTCATAGTTTCATGCTAGAAATCAACTTTCATCTTGGGCCTTTAAAACCAATAAGAGAATCATAATAAAGTAATGAATAATCAGTAGAAAACCATGAATTTAAACATAGAAACTGATTTCATAAACTTTCCCCAATTTTAGATCAAAACCCTAATTTCATAAGTTCATAATTCAACATAAGAATTGGTGATTTTGGGCACAAGGGTGGAAGGAACCCATTGTTAAAGACCCACATACATTGGGTGAAGATAACCCACTTCAATGGAAAAGACTTAGGAGACTTGACTTGGAGCTTGGAGACTTGAAGCTTGAGAGGAACTTACCTTTTTGGATGAAGAATGAGGAACTTAGGAGAGACTTAGGATAATATGAGTGAAAACCCTTCTAGAAATAGTCAAAATGACTTCACTTAGTAGTTAAAAGGGTGGAAAATGACCAAAATGCCCCTGAGATTCAAATAAGAAAAAGCTGGGAAATGGTGGTTTCAGGGACCACGGGTTGGTCGACAGTCTGTCGTCCAAGAGGACTGACCGTCAAAGGGATCCGTAGTTTGACTGGAGGAGTCTGGAAGCTTCTGGATCTCAGGGACTACGGGTGAAACGACGACCTGTCGTCCAGAAGGATGGGCCGTCCTGTAACCCATTATTTCTGGGATCTGAAGGGGAGGTTTTTGAATTCTAACAATGAGTCTCAGTCTAGGATGGGATGATGGTCCATCATCCAGAAGGATGAACCGTTCTTCGACTCGTCTTTTGTGGGACTCTTTTCTGGGGTTTCTGAAACTTGGACGACGAGTGCACAGGATGAACCATGGTTCCAAACCACGAACCATCAACTGACTCATCGTCTCTGGGAACTTGAAAATTTTCCGCGATTTTAACTTAGACAACTGAATAGGTTTCTGGGGTGTTACAGATATTTTGATGATTTCACCATTGGTTTTCATATTGATACTAGGCTCGGCTGTGCCATAACATTAGACATGATTTTCTATGGATTTAGACTCGGATACTTTCCAGGCACCCTTTGATGGGTTTTGAGATTACTACTACTATTTTAGACCCGGTTCAATTCTGGGCATGCACTACGAGATGCCGATTGTTAAGCTATACTTTGACTGCTTCTTCGCTATCTACTTCTTACTATTTTTATATTTTATATGTGCTCAATCAGACCCTACTGGGTACCCGTTGCTTAGCAATTGGTGATTATACTACACTTCTACATCTTTATAGTGCAGATATTAGTGTGATCTTTCACCGTTGATCACGGGGAAACTCGTGCAACTTTGGATATTCGAGACTAGAGTGAGCTCCTGCCGACTAGGGCTTGACTACATCTCATCTTTTGGCACTATTACTCTTTGCATTAATCAGAGATAGATGTACTTATTATTTTGTTACTTCTAGCATTTGTATCCTATTAAAAGCTCTTGTACTTTCGATACCAAGTCTTGGGGTTGGTGTAGTTTCCTTGTATATATATATATATATATATATATATATTTTGGGTTGTTTCTTCTACATTGTCTTTAATTTATATCTACTTCTGCTTATATTATGTGTATTAGTTAGGTGGTAGCCAATTACTAACCATTTCGGGCTATAGAAATTGGTTCGCCTATTGGGGGGTTGTAGGTGCCATCATAACCTAAGAAATTAGGTCGTGACAGCTTGGTATCAGAGCTCTAGGTTCACCGGTCTGATGTTACAAGAGCAAGTGTCTAAGTAGAGTCTTGCAGATCAGTACAATGACGTCCGTATCCTATCTGCGGAAGACTACATGGCATTATTAGGAAAAGTTCCATATTCTTGGCTCCTAATCGTGCGTCCCTAGCTCTATTGACTCTTGAATTTCATTTGTCTCATTCCTTCTCAGATGCCTAAGATGAGTATGACAACGAGTGGTGTCGAGGCTTCTGTGCCTGTTGCTTCAGTGCTTCTGTCAGCGCTAGGATTTCAGAGTGGGGCATACCGCATCAGATAGGGAGTGTGGGGCCAGCCCAGCCTTCGGTAGGGTTTCATGCTACCCCAGTTTTTAAGGATACCGTGGATAGGACTCTAAGTCCTCTGGTAGGTGTTTCAGTACCACAGGTAGGGGAAGTTGATAACGCTCAAATTGTGCTCTCCAATTAGGAGGTCACGACGATCGCGTAGTCAAAACATAATTTATAATTCTCAACGAGTATCGGGGTTGTACCCAAGGGAATAATATAGTCGCGATCAATCTAATAAAGAGTCTAAGAGACTTATTGAAGTTCAATTAGGAAAGGGGGAAAGATAAAATAAAAATGGGGGACTACAACTAAAAGATAAAGAAAATCAAATAAAAGATAAATTGATCAATGGCTTTCCTTGCTTTCGTCAAGCAAGGATAACAAGGGAGAATTGGGAGTGGGAATTCAATTCATAAGACTTGCACCCGGTTGACACCTAGGTAGTCTTGGTCATAAGTATGGAATGCTATCTCTCGATCAATATCCACATTTTTGAATGATTTCGGTTAAAACATCATTCGGTGCGATAAATAAGCAACCAATTAACTTGGCGAGGTCTTCCTATTTCTAGCTCGGACCCTTAAATGGGAGGTTCCGCGATAGGAGCTATGTCTAGCCTCCAATCTGAATGGATTCCCAAGTACCCACTATTGAAACTTCCCAAATTTAGGGAAATTCTCTCTCGAGCAATAACCCAAATCAGTAAACTAAGTCAATGTTTGCAACCATTGATAAATTCAAGCAATGGAGGATTCAATAGACCCCAAATAATCAAACAAGAACAAAATCTATATATGAATTCAATAACCCACAAAGTATTATCTCTAATACAAACCCAAAATCTCAAGTCAATAAACACACCAAATAAATAGCAATTAAGAACAAGTGTTGAAGAATGGAATCTAAAGATTTTACAATACAAAGCATCCAAATCTTCACTCCTATGGTGTTGGTTGATGAACCTTGCTCCCAAGCTTGCTCAAAAGTTCTGAAAATAGCCAAAGATATGTTTCAAGACGGCTTGGAAGTGTTTTATATGAATTAGGGTTTCCAAAAGGTGAAATTTCCATGTCTACCCCCGCAGCTAATGACGCCTTCATCGCTATCGCGTGACCAGTCCTCGCGGTCATGAAGATTTAGCTATTCCTTCATAGTTATCGCATGGCTGTGATTTCCTTTGCATCACGGTCGCTTGCCTTGTAGTTCGCAGTCGCGATGGCTTGCTTGTTTCATTGTGCATCGCGATTGCGTGCCTTAGGTCTCGCGGTTGCGATGGTCAATTTAATGCCAGTGATCATCAACTTCTCTTTTTGCTCCATTTGACTTGTTTTCACTTGAATCTTTCTTGAGCACTTCTAAAACACAGAAATCTGCAAAAGAGAAGAAATTCGTGTCAAGTTGCACTATTTATCCCCTTCATACTAGCAAAAAGCATAAGATTAGAAGCTAAATAAGTAGGTATAATACCAACTTATCAAACCCCCAAACTTGAACTATTTGCTTGTCCTCAAGCAACCTAAAAATTCTAACTCAAGAGGCACAAAACACAAGTGCAAATGAAAATACCACATGCAAAGGAAAACCCATTTCAATCACCAAACATGACTTCGGTTGGTACTAATGATTAGTCAATCATATGCTAACTTACTCTAAGTATTTTCTTCGATTCAAAACACAAACTCATGATGCAAAGGTACAATAAGAACAAGCAAGTGACAACAACCAATCCTCAAGATGTGACTCCAACCACTAGCTTACCAAAATATGCTCATTTGACTCATTTTCAGAGTTTATCAATGTCACCAACTATCCTAATTCGCATGTCCTCACTAGAATGAAAGTCCCAAAAACACACTATGTACAAAGTTAATCACAAGGGACAAATACAAACACTCACACTCACAAGGAAGTTCAAGTGCACACATGTCGAGCCATAGGCTTGTCCTTCATGTAGATCGCCACTAATGTAGGGTAGCCAAGCTCGGAATCACCAAGGACTTGCGGGTTACAATGTTGGCTAGGTATAAGGTGAGGATATCATTTGGTTCAAGTGACTACACCTCCCTAATGCTCTTTGTTCTCATTTTGAACACCGCTCACATTTTTTCAATTTTCAACTTCACCTTATTTCTCCCTCACACAACCCAAGATTTCTCCTTTTTACCTCATGATTATTCACACCTTATATCACCTTCACTTGGTAGCACCTATTTTCGCTTTTCAATTTATTCATTGGATTGATATTTTGGAGCAATTTTCAATTCTCAAATTAAGGTGCTACCTTGCACTTGAAGTGCATTTCTTTTCTTCTCCTCATTTGATAACATCACCCCCAAACTTAGGCATTTGCCTATGTTATCTTTTGTCCCCCCCAAACTTAGGCCTTTAGCCTACATTTCATTTTCAAGCAATTAGGGTGGATGAGTGCCAAGATAGAGGTTCCAAAAAGGTCAAGGTGTTACAAAGGTGTCAAAGAATGGTTACAAGATCAAAGGGGTTCACTAGGATTTGATGTCATTGGGAGGTCATTTGAGTAAAGTGGCTATCAAAAAGGGCCTAAGGTCATCTTCCAAGCTCGGTTACACCTAGAATTTCACCTTGAATCATATTCGGGTCAAGTTCTAGACGACACATATACATAAGAATTATTCAACTAAACCTCACCACACATGGCATGCGAATCATTCAAGAAGGTTCAATTTTTAACTTCCTAAACAAGAACAACAATGAGCTATTCTACATTATCACCACTAATGAGTCAAGAGTCACAAAAAGTTTAAAAGAGTTGTCACTAAATCACTCTTCGCCATGCATTATTCACAATATATTTGGATGGGTATGCCTATTTCACTTAACATGCGAAGGGTATGCCTATTTCACTTAACATGCAAGACTACTTCATTGGTACCAAACAAGTCAATTTGCAACCAAAACCTCAAAAGATGATGATTTACCCTTAAGAATTTCGTCACTCAGTCTATCATTGGGCCAATTCATCTATCTAAATTGGTATGGCTACACAAAGTGGATCAACATAAATATCACACTACGGGCACATACGATTCACACATGAGGAAGTGCGTGTCGCACGTGCAATGCACAGGCCAAACAGTGGGCATGTGCGAAGCTCGTGCGGTTCGCACAATATCAAGTGCAGAATAAATATACCCCCAGCTCAAACAGGTTCACTAACCTAACTGTTACTCAGACTTCCCCTGGCCTACAACAACCAACATCTCAACTACTATAAAAAGTAAAACAAAGAAGTTACAACAAAAGAAACTAAGAACTTAAACAATCATATCCAATCATAGCAACAAACAAACCCAATGAGGGTAAACCAACAATAAAAACAAGCCCAACAAGGGCGCATCAATCACCTCCAACTAAAAACATACATTGCCCTCACTGCAACAAAATAAGAGAACAGTTTGAGGGGGATCCCTGAAGGGTGCATCAATCAGAACCAGAACTGCTAGGTCCAGAGAGGACCCAGTCTCCCTCATCAGCATCATCTTCTCCCTCAGACCCACATAGCTTTCTCAGAGTGCTCATCATCTTCGTGAGGAAATTGCTTTGCTTCCTGTCGTGGTCCCTTTGCTTTTTCTGTCACCTTTCCACCTTACCCAACCTCTCCTTGATGTGCTGCTGTTGGCTTGCTACACTAGCTAGGGTAGGGCCACTAGGAGTGGTGGGGTAGCCGGTGTGGTGGAACTCTCACCTGGACCCAAGGGTATGCTTGCTACAATCTGACGAAGATGGGCATCCATGCCATAGACTTGGCTGGAGATGTGGCGGAGTGTTGGAGGCCCAATTCTGAGAGGACCAATAGCCTCAGCAGCAACGGCTAACTCACGTTCCTCGCTAGACTTAAAATATTTACCAAATTATGATGAGTCCACATCTATCTTCCTCTTCTTCGATGTTTGCATAGGGCCTCTCTTCTTTAAAGGGTGGATCATTTTCTCGGGCTTACTCTCATTCTCTTCATCCCTCTTGGAGACCCCAGCTTGGTAGCACAAGTATGTGATCAATGAAGGGAAAAGCAGACTCTTGTTACCTCCGAGCAATACTTGTTGAATTTCATGCACAATCAATTACCCCACATTCACCGGGAGTCCCTCCATTAGAGCACAAATCACCTTTGCTTTGTTGATGGTCACGTCGAACTCATTCTTGGATGGCATAACTTGGGCACAAATGATCGAAATCCAAGTGCGGGCTTCGAGGTTAAACTCGGATGACTCGATCCTTGTATTCAATGCTATCCATTACAGGATCTCACCATTATACAAATGTTCCACAAACCACTCAGGCCCCTTTTCTGTAGCCCGGGCTTTGTAGGTGGCATTGTCAGCATTTGGGAGGTTGTAATATCCATTGATCAACTCCGGATCAAAGCGAACCAATTTGCCCCGCACCTGCACCATCAAGTTGTTGGCGAAGTCTGTCTCAGCTTTATTGGCATAGAATTCTTGGACCACGGCAAAGTTTGTCTTGATAGGTTCGGCGGTGAAGCAAATCCACCCACTATCAACTAACTTCCTATAGAAGTCGACCCATTTCTCCTCTAATCCGTCCAATACGATACCTCGCTCCCTCGTGATTGGCTTTGTCAAGAGACGATTATAAAGTTGGGAGCACTTGAGGGAGACGAAGGTTCCTTGGTCAAAGTACTCTTTGTCGGCCACTTAGTTGGCATCTTCATGTGCAATTCCAGCCATTTTTAAGCTTAAGGTACCTACACAAGGATCAAAGTTGTCAAACAACAAGATGGTCATGTAAAGCAATGTATTAGGATCAGATTAGGCCAAAGAAACAAGCCAAAATAATTCCGATCAAAGCTGGGCAGAGTTGCTATTTTTGGGACAGTGAAAATTGGTCATCATGATCGCAGAATGGAGCATTGCGATCACGAAGCAGCAGAAAGTTGGTCATCATGATAGCGGGATTTTGGCATCGCGATCGCGATAGTCATCTCTTTGCCCAGAAAATTCAGTCAAGCATTTTGTCGAACAAGTGCCTTGCACCCTTTTGCACACCATTTTTACATCACATGGGCATCACTTTTACCTCCAAAATCAGTAAACTAACAGATTTATAAGTCCCCAACAATAATTAACCCGCAAATTCGTACCACACATCCAATTTAGACATTTAGAATAAGCAAAAGATTGACACCAACTTGGGTGTTTAAAGTACTTACTCTAACACAATGAGGGTAGATTGAAGAAGAGAAAGTAGAGATCATACATGAAGAGTTGCAAAGTTGTTTATGAAATTGAAGTTGATGGTGGATTTTTTTATTCTTGCCTTCTTGAGAGAAAAGAAGCCAAGTTTCAAAGCAAATTTTTGCTTTTGAAATGGCTTATGTGAACTTTAATACCTGGAAACTTCTCAGTGCCTCACGATCATGTGGCTTTATCATGCGATCGCGATGAATTAAAGTCACCTGACATCCGCGATCGCGATGCTTTAGTCATCAATTGAATTTCTGAATTTTGCATAGTGCACTGCTTCGACGTGTGATGCCAGGTGTGACACACACTTTATGAGGTTCGAAACACACCACAATCACACATGCCACTATTTTTGTTCAGTCCACTGTTTGAGTGTGCGATGGTATGTGCGACAGGCACTCTTCCAGGTGCGAAAAGCACGATTTCAGAGGTATTTTTGGGTGCTTTTCTACACTTGGTTCCTCTTCTCATTCCTTGGGGCACCTAAAAACAAACCAAAAGGAAACAAAAAGTGAAATAAAGCATGAAAGCGATGGGTTGACTCCCATCAAGCGCACAATTTAACATCGCGGTGCAACGCTTGGTACCTCACCATCGAGATCTCCAGTTGGAAGATTTGAACCTTCGACCCAAATTTGAATCGAATTTCTGGTGATATTCCCGGAAGGTTTGAGCATGAGAAGGCCATTCTCTTGATTCCGCATTCCACACTTTATGGCCTTCAAGTGAGGAAGGACTCTTTGATTTCGTTCCACGACAAACTCAAAACCGGATAGACCTTCATCCACCCTCTTTCCAAGGTCTTCCAAAAGCTTGATTACTTTGACTTTCGTCCATTGAATCAAAATTAAGGTCGAACAAAGGTTAAAGTGGGATTTGGGCATCTCCACCTTCAAGCTTACCTCGTTCATAACCTCCTCACTTAGAGATGTTATGACATCATGACCCGTACTTGGTGTAGTTGGTTGCAACACCACCTTCAATTCATGATCCTCCCTTGTGTTTTCCTCTTCGTTCCCCCTTGCGTCCACAAAGCATTGCTTTATGGATTGCACACCCTCCTCTTGGATTTATAGCGAGGCCAAGAGGGTCTGGAGCTTACCATATATGCCTTCTTCGCTTGCGGATTCATGGTTTCTATTAAGGTCAAACGCACCACTAGCAACATTGTTAGCACAAGAAGGGGAAGAGGGACAATCATCATTGGGGCAATCGCTCCAATGTCCATCATGACCACCACACAAATATCAATTGCGCCCATCATAAGAACAAGATGGAGAATACCTTCCTCTCCTAGGGCCAATTCTACACCTTTGTCCGAGGTGGGGTCCTCCATAATAAACACAATAGTCGGGAATATATATTGGACTACAACCATCACCATTTCTAAAATTCAAATAAGCCATGATGCCATCAACAAATTAAAACTAAACAAAAGAAAAACAATTATTCACAAAAATTGATCTAGAATAAGTAAACTCAAATTCTAAACTAACTCAATACGCCAAATTGTTCCCCGGCAACGGCGCCATTTTTGATAACCCTCAAATCATGCTCTTTAATTAGGAGGTCACGGCGATCGTGTAGTCAAAACAAAATTTATAATTCCCAACGAGTGTCGGGGTCGTACCCAAGGGAACAATTAGTCGCGATCGAGCTAATAAAGAGCCTAAGCAACTTATTGAAGTTCAATTAGGAAAGGGGGAAAGATAAAATAAAAAGAGGGGTTTTAACTACAACTAAAAGATAAAGAAAATCAAATAAAAGATAAATTGATCAATGACTTTCCCTTGCTTTCGTCAAGCAAGGATAACAAGGGAGAATTGGGAGTGGGAATTCAATTCACAAGACTTGTACCCGGTTGACACCTAGGTAGTCTTGGTCATAAGTGTGGAATGCTATCTCTCGATCAACATCCATATTTCCAAATGATTTCGGTTAGAACATTATTCGATGCGATAAACAAGCAACCAATTAACTTGGGGAGGTTGTCCTATTTCTAGCTCGGACCCTTAAATGGGAGATTCCGCGATAGGAGCTATGTCTAGCCTCCAATCTGAATGGATTCCCAAGTACCCACTATTGAAACTTCCCAAATTTAGGGAAATTCTCTCTCGAGCGATACCCAAATCAGTAAACTAAGTCAATGTTTGCAACTATTGACTATAAATTCAAGTAATGGAGGATTCAATAGACCCCAAATAATTAAACAAGAATAAAATCTATATATGAATTCAATAACCCACAAAGTATTATCTCTAATACAAACCCAAAATTTCAAGTCAACAAACACACCAAATAAATAGCAATTAAGAACAAGTGTTGAAGAATGGAATCTAAAGATTTTACAATACAAAGCAACCAAATCTTCACTCCTATGGTGTTGGTTGATGAACCTTGCTCCCAAGATTGCTCAAAAGTTCTGAAAATAGCCAAAGATATGTCTCAAGACGGCTTGGAAGTGTTTTATATGAATTAGGGTTTCCAAAAGGTGAAATTTCCATTTCTACCCCCGCAACTAATGACGCCTTCATCGCTATCGCGTGACCAGTCCTCACGGTCGTGAGGCTTTAGCTATTCCTTCATTGCTATTGTGTGGATTCACTCTCGCGGTTGCGTGGCTGTGATTTCCTGTGCATTGCGGTCGCGTGTCTTGTAGTTTACGGTCGTGATGGCTTGCTTGTTTCATTATGCATCGCGATCACGTGCCTTAGGTCTCGCGATTGCAATGGTCAATTTGATACCAGTGATCGTCAACTCCTCTTTTTGCTCCATTTGACTTGTTTTCACTTGAATCTTTCTTGAACACTTCTAAAACACAGAAATCTGCAAAATAGAAGAAATTCGTGTCAAGTTGCACAATTTATACACTTCATACTAGCAAAAAGCATAAGATTAGAAGATAAATAAGTAGGTAGAATACCAACTTATCAGCAGTACTCAGTCCTTTGAGTGGTGCTTCAACAAGATTCGGGATCCCAGTTCTTCAGCAGGGTTGTATGTTGATATTTGAGTATGAGGTGTGGTTTCATGAGATGGTTAGGCACACTGCTAGGACTGTGCCTTCGAAGTTTGAGAGATTTTAGAGCTTTGTTGGAGGTTTGATTTTTCCACTCCGTTTGGCGACCGAGCACTTAGTTACAGTTGGGATGACCTTCCTTCAAGTAGTTGATCATGCTTGAGCGATTGAAGGTTTATGTTGTGAGGAATATGGAGGTAGTAGTAAGAAGAGTCATTGTCAGGGAAGTTTTTGAGGTTCCCAGACTTGAGGTAGGGGATTCTCTGCTAGGGATCAGTTCCATTGCTTCTTATCTAGCAGACCAGTTTTAGTTGCTCCACAGGTTCCAGAGGGCGGCTGTGCAGAGCATGTTGAGCAGAGTAGACATGGTGCAGGTTGGGGTTACCATGGTTTTCATATAGGGCGTGTAGGCTGTGGTGGCCGGTAAGGCTCAGGGAGGGCTTCCCGATTGACTTTATTCAGTGGAAATTGTTTTCAGTGCGGTAAGCATAGCCACTATGTTAGGGATTGCCCCGCGATCGCGTATCCCAGTCAGATTGGTTGTTATGATTATGGGGTGGTTGGTCACTTTTCCTGAGATTTTCCCCGATAAGGGATGATCGAGCGTTCAGCTTTGATTACTCAATTCAGAGTTAAACCCCGTCAGTTCGATGCCCCTCTTAGTGGGCCAAAGATAGAGGTTCTTGATACCATTACTCCAGGTATGACTTTTGTTACGTCCAGCTAGTGCTGCTAATGTTAGCATTCTCCCTTTTTCATGTATCTGCTTATATGCCTTCCTGTTTTCCTTGTTTAGTTGTTTTACTATTTGAGTTGGTAGTTCTATCCATGTGTTTTTCTGATACATCAATTCTTTTAAGTAGTGGATGGGGTGAGTTGTCCTTAAGAGGTGGCTACCCAGAGTTGTGACTCGTGGGTAGGTCGTGTTAGCCTCGTTTCTGGGGTAAAACCCATGAGTTTCGCGCCTAGTCCTCATCATAACAAAGTTAGAAGTTTGTGTTCAGACTTTTGTAGTAGCTGATTGGCGTCCAGGTAGGTTAGATTTAACTGAGTAGTTTAGACCTATTTCTGAATGCATAATATATTGTAGATTGATGGGAGATTTTATGCCTAGGCCTTCGGTCATGGAGTTTGGATGGCTAAAACATATTGATTACTGCTATTTAGGGTGAGAAATTGTTATGGTAGGTAATGTTGACCCTATGGCTAACGGTGGGTGTTTATTTTATGGTTGTTAATCTTTGGGTAATTGAATCTTGAGGTGGGTTCATAGCACCGGTAGTGATTAAAGTGTGAAGGAATTGCTAGGTATTCTCTGGTTTTGTACGAATAAGGAAAATAGGACGAACAAGGAAAGTACTGAGTTCGTGGTATTAGAGAAGGGATTTCACGGGGATAGATATATACTCCTAAATAAGTCCAGTATTGAGATTTATGTATTATGTGCTTAATTGATCAGGCTGGGGTTAGTCTTCGGACAGATCATCAATGTTGGACTAATGAACCAGGTCGGTTGTGGTAGGTGATGGTTGAATTGTTTCTCAAATTATGTTATGTGTGCATGTTAACTATTACATTAGTATTGCTTATACAATACATGTTTAGGGAATAAGGGCATGAATGTGAAATGATATCTTGTTGTCAATCTCATGCAATGAACTTGTCTTAAATGCTTGTGGTCTTACAAGTGTGGTTGTATTCATTGTGGTTGTGATTGTGTGGTATCTGTGGTTCTTTGATTGGCTCGAGTACCATGCATGGTACAAATTATTGGTTGGCTCCGGTACTGCGCATGGTATGGGATATCTATTGGTTGGATCGAGTACCACGCCTGATACAGGTTCTTTTATGGTTGTCTCTGGTACCATGCTTGGTACATGTTCTTTCATAGTTGGCTCGGGTACCACACCTGGTACATGTTTGATTGTTCTTCTGTGTGTTGGTTCCATGAGTGAACATGGTTTATTCATTGTGATATATTTATTACATGTTCGTCCATAAGTAGATGGATTGGTGTGTTTAAATGCTGGGATGGTTCTTGTGTAGACCAGAATTGTATGTAAACACCGTAAACTATATCCTAGGGATCCTTGGGAAGTACATGGTAACTTGAGAGGTATGTTGAATCTTATATGAGTTGTTGTTGTGGCTTTTGATAGATTCCATATGGTTGTTAAGTCAGGGTTGATGACTGAGAGTCTTACTTTTATTCATAGACTTGTACTGTACATGTCTTTCAATGTATTCTGAGATATGCCTGGTAGGTTGGTGGAGTCAGGATGGTAAATGAGAGTCTTACGGGTTGTCCATTAAGTCGGCTTAGGGTCAAGAGTCAAGGTTGTTGACCTAGAATCTTAAGTGAGAGTGATGGACCTGCTAACAGGGATAGTTAGCAGCTTGATGTCGGGAGTGAGATCGGAAAGGTAGTTCTAGCATTTGGCAAGACAGGTAGGCTCGAGGAGTCTTAGTGTTATACAGGGGTTGGGTTATGACCGGGGCAAAGGGATGGAATGTCTTCTAGTGGTAGAGTTGGCAGCGGTATGAGGTAGTGAGGCTTGAGGGAAGAGTGTATAAAGTTCATGGTATTATACCTGAGTAGTAAGGGCTGTTGATAAGGGACCTGGATTGTTTAGCTTTCATGTTGCATGTTGTCTTTTGGATATTTACATAATGTTATGTGGTGGATTCAGGTCGATCGATGATGCCTACCAGTATGTGCTATTTGTACTGATACTACTCTTACTATGTCTTTTGGGCATAGTCTAGTTGCAGGATTGGTGATGTTTCTTAGGTGAATACGATGGTTATCTCCGGAAGCTTCCACTCCTCTCTTTCTCCGGTGGGAGCTGTGTCTTGTTCGGTTTTTGTACTATTCTTAGAAACTCTTGTACTTGTTTAGACAAGTTCTTAGGGAGGGTTTTCGTTGTTTTTATAAAGGATTTTATTGTACTCAAGTTTTTGGTAACTGTTTTTAAATATTAAAGGCATTTCTTATGTTTTCTTATTGACTTCTGCATTACTTGTTTTAATCGGGTGGTAAGGGTTCTCCTATCTAGGTACTTAGAGTAGGTGCCCACACATTCCGGTAGTTGGATCGTGACACTTACATACCTGAAATGGAGAAATTCCATGGAGAAACTTAGCTTGGGAGTGCCCAAGACCTTGCTTAAAGAACTCTTGACTTGAGAAGATAACTGAGGAACTTCTTTCGTGAAATCTACTAAGTTATGATGACTTTGGGAGTTTATTAGACATCCAAGGGGATTTTAGGAATGTTAAATGACCTTATTTCCCTTAATTAGATAAGGACTTGGATTAAATCTCGTCTAGAAAATGATATGCATGGTGCGCCTCCCATAGCGCTAACTGTGGAGAGAACCGTGGTGCCCATAGTGCCCATGCAGAGGGACGACGCACCTCCCATAGCTCCAGGGACCATTTTGCATTCTCTCTGAAGTTTTGAGATAGGTGCGGCGTGGATTCCATCGCAGTGACTCTTGTCCGCGGTGACCTACCTCTTTCATGTGCCCATATCTTTCGTTCAAGTCCCGAAACTTATTCCAAATGATTTTTAAGGGTTCTAAAGGTCATATGATGCAGATTTCAAGTACGAAATGGAGTAATCAGCTACTTAGGAGGTGGGATTATTTCTGAGGTGTTACAATATCTTTCGATTGGGGTCATTCGTCCTCGAACCAATCTGAGGCTAAGACAAGGGAAAGAACTGAATTAGGCCAAGCTTCTCGATGTTGTCTGGTGTCACACTAGTCATCTTACTAACTGAACTAACTTCAAGGCTCACAACCCATAAGCGAGGAAATATGCAAGCACGAATATGACGACGCGATTGTAATGTAAAAGTGTAACATCTCGGGTGTTTTAAGGTTGTCCTTTATTCTAAAATAGTTTTATTATAATATTGCGCGTGATTTGAAAATATTTGATTTAAATTGGAATTTGATTTTTTTTTATATACTTTCACTGTCTTTCTAAACTGTCTTTAAAAACTCTTTAGTTACGATATACTTGTGTGTATGTTTATTTTAAAAGGATTTTATAATTTATTAATATTTTAACAGAAATAAAAATATAATTATGTTGAAAAATTATTATATGAGGTAGGTTTTATTCAAAATATTTGTTTATTAATCATAGTATATTTAAAAAGTTATATTTATTTTACCACAAACCTATGCAATATTCGAGTAAATACGTGTTATGGGTTCTATCTAAAATTAGTTAGATAAGGAAGGGTAGGGGTGTTGACAACACCCACCCCACGGGGAAGTATAAGAAAGGAGCAGCAGAGATGTTTATCATTATTTCATATTAGTGAATTCTTTTATTACTTATATAAGCATGTCTACATTGTTCCACTAAAATTTTAAGTTTCATTTACGTTATAATTTTAGTCGTGTTTATTCCTACTCATATTTTGTATTATTCTTTAGTGGTCTGCTTTCTTTCTTACTTAATATGTCAAAATTCTATTTGGCTTAGATAGCCTTTCAAAACCATGATCCTTTCACTATAAATAACTGTAAACACGTTGACTTGGGGGAGTTTGGTTTGGTGCTGATATGTCTATTGAACACGTTGAAGGGATTTGGTGGAAAAAATATTTTATTTGATATTTCAAAGAAAATCGATTATCTATATCAAGTTACTTGAGCTCGGATTCTAGTATGTAAAGTCTATTCCTTTCTTTTTGGCGTAATTGCTTAAGATTTGAAATCTTCGTGTCTAGCATGCTATCGAGTTGATTATTAGATGTTTTTAAATTATTGTTCGTGTTATTCTTGTTAAAAAAACTCATATTTGGTGATGTTGGTTTAGTAGTAAGTTGGAAGGATGTGGTGTATATTTGTGTTTATCAGATAACGGTGATGGTCGGGTTTATCATGATGTTATGTTTGTGGTACGGATGAGGTACGAAGGTTCTTGGATATTTGTGGAATGTCTTAAAGCTTGTATTGTATTATATGGTGTATTGCATATTGTGTCATGTTTTATTATATTTTGTGATTGTAATTGCCTAGAGGGCTCACGAAAATCTGGAAGGCGTGAGACCTTTCCGCATGGTTGAGTTCGTGGCTCTGCGAGGACCTGTAAGGCGTGAGACCTTTTCGTATGGTCGAACCCATGGTATTATGAGAACCTGTAAGGCGTGAGTATTTTTCTGCATGGCTTCCCTTGTGTATTGCTCTCCCGTAAGCATGAGTTTGTTCCGCAGTTTTAGCCTTTATATTGTGTTGTTCATCTCATATTGCATTCATATGTTATGATTGTTCTGGTTAAGCTGTATCTTGAGTTTCAAAAGTGATGTATGGTTGAGGTTGTGTCTGTTGTGGGGCCAGGAGTAGGGGAAAGTATTAGGCTGACGTTGTGCCTATGCATGTTGTGGCTGGAAAGTTGGTATTGTTCCTATTTTGACTTTCTTCATATTGTGGTGTCAATTTTGGGTTATGTTGTTTCTGTTATTCTGTCGCCTTACATATTCAGTACATTCTTTCATACTGATGTCCCAATTTCAAGTGTTGCACTGGGTGTCAGTTGTGCCTCCATGAATTTGGGGCGTGACAAAAAGACATGAAACTGAAAGCCTTAGGGAGCGTTACAAGAATAAAGGTAGTTACCTTAGGAATCTACCTCTTGAGGGGCGAACAAGTGAGGGTATATGATCTTCATATCCTCTTCAGCCTCCCATGTAGCCTCTTCAACAAACTGGTTCCTCCACAAAACTTTCACAGATGCAACTTCTTTGGTTCTCAACTTGCGAACCTATGATCAAGAATCTTGACTAAAAATCTCTTCATAAGACAAATTGTCTTTCACCCCAACATTTTCTGTAGGCATAATGATGGAATGATCACCTATACACTTCTTAAGCAAAGAAATGTGAAACACATGATGAACTACTGCCAACTCAGCTGGTAGCTCTAACTCATAAGCTACCTTACCAACTCTCTTCAAAATCTGATAAGGACTAATATAGTAAGGACTCAGAATCATTTTTTTCCCAAATTGCATGACACCCTTCATGGGTGAAACCTTTAAATAAATAAATCATCAACTTTAAATTCTAAGTCTCTACGCCTAATATCAGTGTAGGACTTCTGGCAACATTGGGCAGTCGTCAATCTTTCTTGAATGGTATTAACCTTTTCCATAGCCTGGTGAACTAAGACTGGTCCTATCAATCTTGCTTTACCAACTTCGAACCAATCGATTGGAGATCTACACCTCCACCCATAAAGAGCTTCATAAGAGGCCATCTGAATACTCGAATGATAGCTGTTGTTATATGCAAATTCAATGAGAGCAAAATGGTCGTCCCAATTACCTTTGAAGTCAATAACACAGGCTCTCAACATATCCTCTAAGGTTTGAATGATACGTTATGCCTGACCATATGCTTACGTATGAAAAATAGTACTACGGTTCACCCTTGAACCTAACCCTTTCTGAAATGACTTTCAAAATTGGGCGGTAAACTGAGCGCCCCTATCTGAGATGATGGATAACGGTACCCCACGAAGTCTGACTACCTCACAGATGTACATTCTAGCATATTCCTTTGTTGAATTTGTAGTCTTAACTGCCAAAAAGTGAGCTGAGTTGGTCATTCGGTCTCTTATCACCCAAATCGAGTCATGTTGCTATCGAGATTGCTGTAAACCTGTGATGAAATCCATATTGGTCATCTCCCACTTCCACTCTGAGCCATGCCACATGGCCTTTCGTGCTCTACCTTAACCTGTTGACAGTTCAGACACTTGGCAACAAAGTCTGCAATGTCTCTCTTCATACCATTCCACCAATTAACTTTTCTCAAATCATGGTACATCTTCGTGAAACCTAGATGAATTGAATATCTGAAACTGTTCACTTCTACCATTATTCTATCTCTAAGACCATCCACATCTAGAACACACAATCTACCTTGATATCTCAAGACACCATCTCCCCCTTGTGCGAAAACTAATACTTTCTGCTTGTGAACTTCCCCTTTCAACTGGGGCAAGATGGGTTCACTGTTCTGCTTTTCTTTTACTTCCACCACTAGAGATGATTCAGATCCATTCTACACAAGCACCCCCCCTTCATCGGAGTCTAACAAACAAACTCCCAAACATGCAAGCTTGTGCACTTCCTTACTTAACTCTTTTTTTCCTTTATCTATATGCGATGTACTTTCTATGGACAACCTACTAAGAGCATCGACAACCACATTAGATTTACCTGTATAGTAGAGGATACAAAGGTGCTTCCACACTATGATCTCACTCTTGTCTGCTTCTGCGGGAGGAACTGAGCTGAAGAAAGCTTCTCTAGTGCATTAGAACGAAGGAAAAGTTCCACTCAGACGTGTGCTCACATGCTTCTTTCTTCTTTCCTTGCTTGTTTACTAGACCACGAAAGATTGCTGTTGTTTTATCCCTTTTCTGAATTTGATTTAAAAGAAAATGGTTTTTGATATTTTAAAAATTATTTCAAAACTTAAAAGAAATTTCAAAACAATTCCAAAAAAACAGAGTCGCCACTTAATTTTTATAAAGAAATTAAGAAAACTTAAAGAATTTTAAAGATTTAAAATAGAATTAAATCTTCAAAATTAGAGAAAATGGGTAAGGTTTCAAGTAACGACTTAAGAAGGGTTTCGAGGCACTTAAGAACGTCCGTAAAAAAAATAGTTGACCAAAGAATAAATTTTGACTAATTAAAATAAAGATGACTATTTTTGCAAAGAGTTGGCTTTTATGAAGATACTAAAAAGCATATTTGAGAATTTTAAAGAGAATAACATGATTTCAAATAAAGAGATAATTTATTAAGGAAAAAAATAATTATTTAAGGAAAAACATTGCTTAAAGAAAGAATTGAAAAAAATCTTTCTAAATTAAGAGTGTGAAAATAAATAGAGTTGCGAATTTTATTTGAAAGAACGATTGTTGAAAAATACACTTTAGTGAAAAATACCTTAAAAATGTCTATTTTTTAAATTAAATATTTTTATTTTTTATTGACAATTCATGCAAGCATCGAAGTTGAAAGAAAACAAAATTGATTTTTAGAATAAAAGATATAATTAAACTAGGTAAAATAAGATTACTTAAGGAAATTTGTTTTAACTAATTTTGGAGAAATAATAACCAAGAAAACTTTTAAACTCATTTGAAAACTTGACTAACATGTATAAAAATATGTTTTTTACAATAATTAATAATTCTTTTAAGGGAAAAACGTTTAAGTGTTTGAGAGAAATAAGGAACTAATTAAGGAAATTGTTTGGAATTATTAGGACTAAAAATAGGGAAATCAACCTGAAAGACTCTTTTTAGCATCTTTAGAAAAATCACTTTTGTAGGAAATATTATCTAAAGAAGATTATTTCATCATTTTTGAAAGATAATTAACAAGAAAAAGTTTATTTTAATTCATTTTTAATAAATACAAATTAAGTAAGAAAATTTGAATAAATAAAAAAAGGATAAAGATTAAAATGACAATAAATAAAAAAAGGATAAAGATTAAAATAACAATACTTAAAAAATTTATTTGGGTTTGATCAAAATTAGAATTAACTACAAACAAATAGCATAAATTGAATTATAAGTGAAAAGAGAAGGGAGAAAGAGGGAATGGGTTCCTCGGTCATTTCGGGACAACTACACAAATGCTCTTTAAAGGGAGTGACTTTGCATTTTTACCCCCCATAAAAATGGTCTTACAAAAATAGTCTTCCTTGTTTTTCATGTATAGAGCAACTACCTTTTTGCCCCTCTACACCTCAAATATTTTTAAATAACTCTCAATGCTCATTTATCTCTCAACTTTTATATATATTTCTTTTTCTCTTTTTCTCTTTTTCTCTTTTTTCTTTTCTTTTATTTATTTCTATTTTTTCTTTTTTCTTTTTTTTTCTTTTTTTTCTCAACCTTTATTTTTCTTTTATTTTTTGTTTTATTCTTTCTTCTACGTTTTTTCTTTTTTCTCAATCTTTATTTTTTTTCTTTTCTCCTCTCAATTCTACTTTTTTCTCCTTTTATTTTTTATTTTTTATTTTTTTATTTTTTTTATTTTTCTCAACCTTTATTTTTTGTTGTCTTTTTTTTCTTCGTTTTTTTCTTTTTTTCTCAATATTTATTTTTTTCTCTCAACTTCTATTTTTTTTTTCTTTGGTTTTTAATTTTTCTTTTCTCTTTTTTTTAATTAATTTTTTCGACCTTTATTTTTTTTATGAGATGTTCTATAATTCTTGCTTTAGAGGCAAGACTTAGCCCAAAGACTTTCAAACAACAAATTACGCCCATGAGCAAGACTTGACACTAGTATATTGTGTCTTGATTTATGAGATGTTTTATAACACTTGCCTCAGAGGCAAGACTTAGGCCAAGGACCTCTCAAAAAATACAAGTTACGCTCCATGGGCAAGAGTTCACACTACTTCATTATGTCTAAATTTATGAGATACTCTATAACTCTTGCCTTAGAGGCAAGACTTAGCTCAAGGATTTTCAAACAACAAGTTATGCCCCACGAGCAAGACTTGACACTACCTCATTGTGTCTTGATTTAGGAGACATTCTATAACTCTTGCCTTAGAGACAAGACTTAGCCCAAGGACTTTCAAACAACAAGTTACGCCCCATGGGCAAGAGTTGACACTATCATATTGTGCTTGATTTATGAGATGCTCTATAACGCTTGCCTAAGAGGCAAGACTTAGCCCAAGGACTTCCAAATAACAAATTACGCCCCATGGGCAAGAGTTGACACTGCCACATTGTGTCTTGATTTATACGATGCTCTATAACTCTTGCCTTAGAGGCAAAACTTAGCTCAAAGACTTTCAAACAACAAATTACGCCTCATTGGCAAGAGTTGACACTAGCACATTATGTCTTGATCATGAGATGCTCTATAACGCTTGCCTTAGAGGCAAGACTTAGCCCAAGGGCCTCCAAAAAACAAGTTATGCCCCATGGGCAAGAGTTAACACTACTTCATTGTGTCTTAATTTATGAGATGCTCTATAACTCTTGCCTTAGAGGTAAGACTTAGCTCAAGAATTTTTCAAACAACAAGTTATGCCCCACGAGCAAGGCTTGACACTACCTCATTGTGTCTTGATTTATGAGATGTTCTATAACATTTGTGTTAGAGGCAAGACTTGTTCCAAAGGACTTCCAAACAACAAAGCACGCTCTTAAGTTTATTTCGATTTCAAAAAAAGAAGATCTTCTTTGTGGATTATCCAACCTTTTTTGTTCATTAGCAAAAAATAATAGAGGTTAAGAAAAAAGAAAAAAAGAGAAGAATAAAAGAGAAAAGGAAACAATAAAGAGAAAAATAAAAGTTGAGAAAAAAAAGGAAAAAGAGGGAAAAAAACGAATAAGAAAAAATAAAGGTTGAGAAAAAAAAAAGAACAAAAAAAAAGTTAAGAGAAAAAAAGAAAAAAAAAGAAAAAAAGGTTGAGAAAAAAAAGAAAAACGAAATTAAAAAAAAATTGAGAAAAAAGAAAAAAAGAAAAAAATAAAAATTAAAAGATAAAAGAAAAATGAAAACTAAGAGTTGAGAGACAAATGAACATGGAGAGTTATGGTGTAGAGGGGCAAAAATGTATATGTTCTATACATAAAAAGGAAAGAAGGGTATTTTTTAAAGACTTTTCTTATGAGGGGCATAAATTGAAGACCACTCACTTTTGAGGACACTCCATGTAATTTCCTGCAATATAACGTAACGATATTGGGAGAGGCCCAAATTCAAACAGTCCACCACAAAAAATTTTATTTTTAATATAGTGAATAAGTAAAAGTAAATGGACAAATCCAGTCAATTGAAAATTAGTCCATTACAAATTTTATTTGTATCCAGTGTCCACCATTGCACGAGCGGGCTTATTATTGATGATAAGGTCCACGTACTGATTGCTATTCTCATTAGGCTGGCTAGCTGGCCTCGTAATGGCACCACATAGTCCGATCACACCCAGCTGTGCGGTGATCGAATTCTCTCCTTGGATCTGCTCTTTTCGCTCGCGCACCATGGCACCAAGACTTTTTAAGTCAGGACAACTCTTGAATGCGTGAGGCCCTCCACATATGTAGCATCCCTTCTTCTCTACCTGTGATTTCTTTTTGACGCAGCCCTGGTGGCCAATTGACTTCTTGTTATCAAACTTGTTAGTATCTTGAGTCTTGCGGTGTTGTTGATGAATTTCCTTGTTGTTGCCACAGTCTCCTCCACCTCTAGCATTGCCACCCTTTGACTCATTGCCTCTGTCCTTATCATACTTCTCGTTCCTGCAATCTATCAAAGACTCGGCCTCCACTATGGCTTGGTCTGCATCCGTGACTCATCGGCGTTGCAGCTCCTGCTTAGCCCAATTCTGCAATCCGTCCATGAAGTAAAACAACAAGTCGTCGCCAGAGAGGTTGGGAATTTAGAGCATAAGGGTGGTGAACTCCTTGACGTAGTCTCGTATGCTCCCTGTCTGCTTCAACTCTCTAAGTTTGCGTCTTGCCTCGTAAAAGACATTATTTGGGAAGAATTGTCGCTTGAACTCGGCCTTGAATTGATCCCATGTGCTAATAGTGCACAAGCCCCTCTCAGCGTCAAAAATCTTTCTTCTCCACCATAGCATGGCAGTTTTCGATAGGTATAACACAACAGT
>QJPP01001510.1:0-20459 GCA_003996215.1 Jaltomata sinuosa | reverse complement strand
GAACATTTAACACATCTCTAGACAATGTTGAAAGTACGGGATATTGTCTTTGATTGTTCTTCCACCACTCCAGTGTTGGAGTTTGATTTTTATAGTCCTCCACGGGTGATCTCAAATATAAATTAAGCTCATCGCGATTTATGCTTCCTTGCGCTGTAGGCTGTAATCTTGACCAAACAGATAAATTAGTTACACCATAAGCAGGCACACCTTGTGCCTGTCTTTTGAAAGATGATGGTTCGTCCGAAGGATGAGATAAAGGAGCATTATGAGTCGGTGTAGCATTATTAACTAAGGTAACATAATGATTAAATAAATTTTCCATGTAAATATTCACATTAATAGTAGCATCAGATATAATAGGTACTTCATCATTCTTAATTTCTAAATTTTTATAAATCATAACAACAAATTCACACATATTAACAAATTTCATACATGGATTTAAAATAGCACCAACTAAGTAAATAGGTGGAATCGGAAAAAAATATTTTTTGAATTTTTCGATCATTTTAGTGATAGCTTCCGAGTAACCTCTTTTAAGCTTATATTCACTAATCAATATAGAGAGATCGGCTATATAAGCTAAAATATTAGAAGCAGTAGGATAATAAGCACCGGAAAATTCAACAGTAGCTAAATAAAATGAGTTTAAAAAATCAACAACATCTTTAATTTTTCTCCAATCGGCTTCTTGTAACATAAGTTTAGGAAATTCGCTAGCATATTGGTTAAAAGTCGTAGTAATAGGAACTTTATAAATATAGCAAGTATTTAAAAAATTAAAAGTAGAATTCCACCTAGTGTCTATTTCTTCAGGCATTAATCTTGGTCTAAGATTATTGTCCTTACATTTTCTTTTAAATTCAGTAAGTCTAAGCTTTCTATTATTTCCTTGAATAAAGCCAACTGCATGCCTAATTTTTTCAATCACATGTTCAAAAAAATCAAGACCATCTTTTACAATTAGATTGTATATATGACAAGCATACCTAACATGAAAAATTTCTACACACGGAGGAGTAAGCATAATTTTTAAATCATCAATAGCAGCGGTGTTGTTAGATGCATTATCAAAAGCCATACATAAAACTTTTTCATTAAGACCATAATAATCTGTAACCACTGAGATAGATTTAGAAATAAAATCTGCAGTATGCCTACGATCTTCATCATATCGAAATGCCAAAATACGTTTTTGCATGAAAAAATTACTATCTATCCAATGACAAGTAATTGTTAAATAATCATTTTTATTAACCGCACGACCAAGATCAGAAGTAAGAGAAACTCTACATGGAAGATTTGTTAATAACCAACGTAAAGAAAATGCATATTGTCCATGTAGTCTAAAAATATCTGATCGACAAGTACTTCTAGGAATACCGGTAAACATTGGGTTATAAATAGATTGTATGTAATGAACAAAAGCATCAGAAGAAGCAAACGTGAAAGGCAAACAACTCAATGCTATCATTTTCGCTAACTCTTCACGGTCTTTCTTTTTATTATACGTCCCAACTAATTTACCAGTATGTGGGTTCATTTTAGTTTGTCTATGTGTTCCACCAGCCCCACCTTGTTCTAAAAGTTCTTCCCAACCTACATGATCGGTTCTCAAATGTCTCATCAATTGACCCGTCCCTCCGGAATTACCCCCGGTCTTAGGCTGATATTGTTTATGACAAAGATTGCATTCAACAAGAGTTGTTCCTTCTAATTTAGTATAAAATTCCCATGCAACACTAGTTAATTTACGGGGCTTTCTAGGCCGTGGAGGAAGATTAGGAGTACGAGATTGAGCATTATCAATAACGGGACTAGTGGGTTCATCATCATCACCATCATCATCATCATTATTATTATTATGTACACTTACGTCAACTTCATCTTCTTCTTCAATTCCATAATTTTCTTGTGCCTCAAAATAATTCATATCATGTGCACCCACAGAAAACTTTTTCATTAAGACCATAATAATCTGTAACCACTGAGATAGATTTAGAAATAAAATCCGCAGTATGCCTACAATCTTCATCATATCGAAATGCCAAAATACGTTTTTGCATGAAAAAATTACTATCTATCCAATGACAAGTAATTGTTAAATAATCATTTTTATTAACCGCACGATCAAGATCAGAAGTAAGAGAAACTCTACATGGAAGATTTGTTAATAACCAACGTAAATAAAATGCATATTGTCCATGTAGTCTAAAAATATCTGATCGACAAGTACTTCTAGGAATACCGGTAAACATTGGGTTATAAATAGATTGTATGTAATGAACAAAAGCATCAGAAGAAGCAAACGTGAAAGGCAAACAACCCAAAGCTATCATTTTCGCTAACTCTTCACGATCTTTCTTTTTATTATACGTCCCAACTAATTTACCGGTATGTGGGTTCATTTTAGTTTGTCTATGTGTTCCACCAGGCCCACCTTGTTCTAAAAGTTCTTCCCAACCTACATGATCGGTTCTCAAATGTCTCATCAATTGACCCGTCCCTCCGGAATTACCCCCGGTTTTATGCTGATATTGTTTATGACAAAGATTGCATTCAACAAGAGTTGTTCCTTCTAATTTAGTATAAAATTTCCATGCAACACTAGTTAATTTACGGGGCTTTCTAGGCCGTGGAGGAAGATTAGGAGTACGAGATTGAGCATTATCAATAACGGGACTAGTGGGTTCATCATCATCACCATCATCATCATCATCATTATTATTATGTACACTTACGTCAACTTCATTTTCTTCTTCAATTCCATAATTTTCTGTGCCTCAAAATAATTCATATCATGTGCACCCACAGGGATATCTCGTTCTCCTATCTCACTAGGTGATGGTGGAGGCATACGAGAATAATTATTTCTACCGCTTGTACTACCTCTACCAGAAGTGATTTTTTTCTTACTACCACTACTACTTCCGGGACATAAATTTTTAACACTTTTACCAAGTCGTTTTACTTTATCCATTTTATAAATTAAATTAATAAATATTAAAAACACAAAATTAATACAAAAAGATATTCAACAAACAATATACTAATTAAAAGTAAGAGATAGAACGATTATACCAAATTATCGGAGATAAAAAAGTAATTAAGCAACCGTAAATTGATGAATTGAACACTTGAACTTTCTCCAACTTGATGTTGTTGATAGCAAAATAATAAAATAATATTATGATATTGCTAGAAATCAAGAGAGAAAATTGAGAGAGAATGAGAAATTTGTTATAGTAAAAATGAAAAAAATTAGTAGGTATTTATATATGAAGAATGGATGAATTTTTTAAAATGGGAGAGAAATTGAACGTTGGCCAAACGGCATTGTAGCCGTTGGCCCAACGTTCAACAATGAGTCATGAGTGAAAATCAGAAAATGTGAAATGTGAATTGACAATTGCATTTTGCAATTGTAGCCTGAAAAGGCTATTCACGTAGGCAGTAGGCCTGCTGGTGCTGACAGGCGGCCCACGTGCCTTGTCAGCCCAGCAGCCTCAGCCAGCCCAAGCCCCAATGCCCATATATTTTTTTTAAAAAAATTTAAACAGTTAATTGGGCCGGGTGGGGCCGGGACACCGGTGGGCCAGGACCTGAGCCGGTCTACCGGGTTGCCATGCCTGGACGGCCCAGCCCAACACACGACCCACCAAACTGGTATAATTAAATGGTCTCGCCCAGCCACGATCCAGTCACTTATTTGGGCCGATCTAACCGGTCCGGTCCGGGTCAGACCGGCCCAGTTGACAGGCCTAGACTTTGATCTCTTTGAATGCTAATAAATATATCTTTGAGATTACATTGTACTTTTTCTTATATCTGCTTTTCGTTCTTGGATGTGTTTATACTTTTAAATGGGGATGTATTATTGAAAACGTGTTTTTTTTAATAATATAATAAGTGCATGTATAAATTTCATAAACATATGTTTAAATTATTTAATTAATTTAGCGTGTGTTTTAACACATTGAAATCCTAATTTTTCAATATATCCATCATAATTCAAATAATTAAATCTGTTATAACACATTTATTTTCAACATATGTATTATAATAATTGATAAGGAATAATCGTGCAATGCACGTACATAGAGACTAGAATATATATATATATATATATATATATATATATATATATATATATATTCTATATTTAGCTACATTAATTTACCTTTATTGTTCCTTGTATTAATTATTTATATTAGTTATAGAGTAATGTGACAACTTTCAAAGAAAAAGCTTCAAAATTTTCAATATATACAAGAATGTTGTAAAACTAAACTAAAAGCATAACAATATGAAGTAAGACAAGAAATGAGAGACAAGAGAAGAGAGTATTTCTTATTCTTCCAAGTATCAAGTGTTTCCATAATCTTCAAGTGTATACAATATGAATCATTGTGCCTCTATTTATAGTGTTCGTAGAGGCATCCTAAAGGTTGTCATAAACATGACATTAACTATGGAGGTTATGGGGAAAAGGTTATGGGGAGAGGGAGTTACACTCATAATAGTGTGTGGAGTAGTGGAGTATTAACTATAAACTAATGGAGTTATAGTGTGGACATCCACAATACAAGATGACAACATTGTGTGGTAACACAATTATTTACAACACTCCCCCTTGAATGTCCATTGATAGATAATGTGCCTCGTTAAAACCTTACAAGGAAAAACCCTATGGAAAAAAATCCTAGTGAAGAAAAAAGAGTACACATATCTTGTAATACGCGTTATTTGCTGTCTCGTTAAAAACCTTGCCAAGAAAATCCATTGGGACAAAACCTAGGCCAAGAAAAAAAGAGTGCAGCACGTATTTACTCCCCCTGACAAAGACATTACTTAATCTTGTAGATGATACATTCCAATCCAACTTCTCAAAGTGTTGGGATCGACAATGCCTCCATCAAATATTCCACCAAAATCGAGCAAAATAGTCCTTTGCTGAAGTATACTTTGTTTTGTCCTCTTCTCTATATTCTTCTTTCAATTAATCTATGCAAGAAACATCATTTCATATAGTATTGCAACCTCAATCTTAAAGAAAATCACACATCTTCTCATATGTATAGTCACTTGCTTTATAAGTTGCTAGTGGCTTTACTTGACTTGAATAAATGTCAATCATTGACTGTCTTGTTGAATATAATAATATGGCAATGATCTCACATGCAAATAGAGAACTTCCGTATGATCAAACATTTTGTAGATCAAATAATCTCCTGCATTTTCATATCCAATAAACTTTTGACAATATTGGTTAGAAATAATCATCTATACCAATTTCTAATTTCGCTCAAATATTTTCACATAAAAGTGAAATTATGTCTTTCCTGTATATCAAAAATATTATTTCATGTATAGATAGCAGGATATATAAGCGCACCAATTACACAAAGACATGGTACTTTTTAACCATTTTCATGAGATCAAAATTGATCTTGCTTTATTTCTAGTGATATCACAATCATTGGGGTACTCAATGAAATCACTTTAAAACTTTTTGAATCCTTCAAGGATTTCCATACAATCTTTACCGTCTAGCTAGACATAACAACCATTCTTTATACGCATTCAAGTTTTTCATCTATTGCTAGATTGAAAGAAACCTCATTGCATCCACCAACAGGAGAATACATTTCCAAATAATAATGCTAGGACTTTTGCGGAAAATCTTTATGCCTCAAGGCACAAGACGTACTTTATATCTTACGATTTTACATTTCGCATAATAATTCATTTGTACCCCACTGACATTATATTTTAGTCTAAAGACTAAGTCCAGAACATCACTTATCAAGTGAAATTAAATATACTTGAATTGCGTATTTTATCTGGCCAATAATTTATCTGTCCATACTGTTTGACAGATTTAAATTCAAGATCCTCATTACCATTTATAATGGTTTACATTATATCAAAGATACCGTCGACGGTCATTTGATATCGATTCCATTATGACATAACATATCGAAATCGATCTCTTCTTTTTCATCATTTTCAGGTACCTGAACCTTTGCCAAGGTTTTATGAAGAGTTATGTCATGGTGCTCTTTTAAAGCACTTGCCTCATTACTATGACCATTTTTATCACTTGCTCCTCTCTTTCTTCAAGGAGTTTTACCTTTGGAATCGATTAGTCTATTACGCTTCAGGCATGCCATAGACTCTGTCCTTCAAGGACTTCTCATTGGAGCATTTACAACTGAATTATAGCATAGGGTCAGTAAATACGTCTGCCAATTAATTTGCAATATTTTACAACTGAATTATCTCTTGAACTTTGAAGTTCACATTTTTTTTTACGAGGATCTGGATAATTCATTCCATCAATTTCAGTTGTTAATCATATCTCTCCCTAATGTTAGGAAATCTAACATTCACCCCAATCTTATTTGGGGATCCATCTTTGTGCGTGGTGGAATAATTAAATTAAATACCGCACATTCAAATTTTTAGATGGAATTAGTTGGCTCCTGACCCTGAACCAACAATATAGGGGAACTTTATTGGCTTGATGCATACAAGTGTTGCTACACACATCTCATACCAAATTTTCTTTTGAAAGAGTTATTCTCATAACCAACGGTTTAGCTATAATTGGAGGCACACAATTTCTGCTAAACCAACCAACATTATCAACTTTTATAGTTTGGAACCATGCTCTTAATTTAACAATTTGAGCAAACAACCTTGCAAATATGAAATTGCAAGTTGATAGCAAAGCACATGTGACCAACCATAAATGCATCTCATTTCATAGTAAACGGTCCATATAGCAGGTGAAGGAGCCCGTATTCACCTTGTTATATGTTCCAAAAATTTAGGGGTACAACCCCAACCTTAGCCGATATAATATTTTATCGTGAGAACAAGCAACATAAGAGAATTCTTGAAGAATCTTTTATTTCTTCAATGTATAACTACATGAATTCTCACTTATTTTTACATCACATTTGAACCGGAATGGTCAACCGGTCATGCCAATTTATATATTTCTTGTAAACTTTTAGTTTACTATCGCATGAGATTTCATCACCATGCCCATATTTGTATCAACAAATAGGAGGAAAACGGTAGTCTTTCACATAAATATTTATAACCGTTTCGATTGTAGTAATATGAAGCTATAAAATCTTTCCATAATTTATAGTCTCAAAACAATAATAATTATTTTTTTCTTGAAACTTAAAAAGTTTCTTTGGAGACTTACTACAATCCCAATATCATGAACAATTTTACTCCATCATGTAGTAACACATTAGCTTTTTCGAAGCTATCAAATGCTTGAGTACTACCTCATATTTCAAAACACCATACCTATGGTGAACATCTCCTTTAAGGAGAAAATTATATGTACCCAATCAATGATAAATTTGTGTAGCCACACAATAACATTCATTTTTGGTCATGACCAATACCTTTATATGAAAGACTTATTTCTTGCTTTTACCTTTTGGTAATCCATGATATATAGGACATAACCATATTATATGTGACGTACTAAAAGTACTTGACCAATGACCGTTAATATCAAAATATTTTCTTTTCATTTCTCTCAAACCTTCCGTAGAGATGAGTTTTGAATATTTGTCCAACCATATATAAGCAAGTCTTTACACAATAATTTTTACCACATTCGATAAATTTACTTTCAAGAATGGGTTGGCATTTTCAATGCTTATCACAAGTCACATTCTCTTCAAGAAATGGACTATAATCACATATATGTGCTTCATAAATTTGCATTATAAGCTCATTGTCATGCCTTGGCATTTATCATATTTATATGATCCACCTCAACATCACTTTGAAAGGTAAAGTGCACAACTACTTTATTCTTTTATTTTGATGGAGGGTTTATAAAATTTACCAAATTATGTCCACAAAAATTGTGTGCCCAATATATATCTTTCATACCAAATTGAATGTAAAAATTACCTTCACTTCTGAAGGACCATTTGGAGAACCCATAGCGTTCTTCCTTTTACAATTACCACAATGATGACCAACGTTTTTTGTCATTTGTCACATCCACGTTCATTTATACAACAATAATAGTGATTTGTTCATCTTTCAGACTTATCATATATTGCTACCACATTCAATTCATGGAATGGAGCATATTCAATAGGACGGACTTCACATTTTTTATCAAAAGCATATCAATTTGCTCAGTCATCATTATAACGTAAATATATTGTATTGGACTTGAATCGAACGCCTTACCCATATGTTTGACCATATTTGGTGGGATTTGAACTCAACTACCACAATGATGACTATTTTTTTTCTTCATGCCCATATTCATACATTCAAGCATTTGTCTTCTTTCAAACATATTATGCATTGCTACCATATTCACATAAGAGAATGGAGCAAATCAATTTGGCGAATTTCATGACTTTTCATCAAAAGCACATTATTTTGTCATAGTCATCATTATGGTGCATTAGGACTTAAACCCAACGTCTTACCCATATAAAGATGTCTTAAGGCCATAGATCGATGGAACTTGAACCCAACATCTTATCATTATAGTGCCCCGAGACTTTAACTCGGTGCTTTAGGTCATAAATCAGTGAGAATTGAACCCAACATCTTATTATCATAGTGCATCAGGACTCGAACCCGGTGTCTTACCCTCTTGGTGCGATGAGACTTGAATCTATCGTCTTACCCCAAATCAATGGCATTAATATGACAAAGTATAATAGAAATCACCCTCAAATTTTTAAAAACATTTCCACTTTATAATTATATGCGTACGTGAATTAAAGTGTCACGAACCCAAATTTCAACAAATTCAATATGATGAGAGCTATCACATAAAATTGATAATAAATGAAAATTTTGGACAGTACGTATGTATACTAGTATCCTATAAATTGGTGCAAAATAATTAATGTTATTTTATTTTATAATCATAAAACAAAGAACCCATTTCATACTAAGAGAGATCAATTATATCCAAAAGAAATTAATCACTGCATGCCTCCACCCTTTTTCAGTTTTCATGCTAACCCAAACGCTGCTCAAAAGGAAAAATTACTTGTAGCATATTCTTTCACGTGCATAAAAGTCATAAATCAGAAAATATATATTCAAAATTAATATGATAGGAAATGCTTAGGACAGTAAGCACAATCCGCATTATTGAAATATAAGATGCTTTTATATGCAATAATGCAGTTTTTAATTTACCTGACAGATTTACCTTTAAACTCTGAAATGTTATTTTTAATATGTTTACCGAAGTGTAGCCCAACTTGAAAAATACTTTAGAGTCTCGTGCTGATAACGTGTTGTAAAACTAAACTAAAAGCATAACAATATGAAGTAAGACAAGAAATGAGAGAGACAAGAGAAGAGAGTATTTCTTATTCTTCCAAGTATCAAGTGTTTTCATAATCTTCAAGTGTATACAATATGAATCATTGTGCCTCTATTTATAGTGTTCATAGAAGCATCCTAAAGGTTGTCATAAACATGACATTAACTATGGAGGTTATGAGGAGAGGGAGTTACACTCATAATAGTGTGTGGAGTAGTGGAGAATTAACTATACACTAATGGAGTTATAATGTGGACATCCACAATACAAAATGACACATTGTGTGGTAACACAATTATTTACAACAAAGAATAATTTAAAAGTCTGTTATGACTGGTCATTAATTTTTTCAAAAGTTAATTGAAGATATTGATTAAATTATACTCCAATATATAAATTAATAGTGTATCATCAAAATGAGAGAAATTATTATCAACTAATATTAATTTAAATTATTTTCAAGAAGTTAATACCCACGTAGCAAGGTATAACTACTACTAATAAGCGGCTACAGCACACAGCTCACGAACGACATGTCTACTTGAGCTGTGTGCTTGTCGTCAAGGTAGGCCCCACTTTCAAAAATTTTAAAATCTTTATTTTAATTTATGTTTTAAAAATTACGTAAAAAGTATTATATATCACAATTATTAATAACTTAAAATATTTTTAAAAACATATAAAAAAATTGGTTGATTCTCAAAATTCAACCAACATCATATAAATCGGAACAGAAGGAATAACACAATAATTATGTGGCGCAAATAAAATTTCAAGAATCAATTAATTTTATCTTTACAATAAATATTTTAAGTTGTTAATTATTGTAATTTATATAATTTTTTACATAATTTTTAAATATATAATAGATCAAAAAATTCAAGGCTAAACCAAAATCGGATAAATAAACTATTTTAAATGTTATAAATAGGGCCCACAAATTTGCAAGATAAGCCAAATAATGCTAGAGAGAAGTCAAATATGTAATCGAAATTCAACCAGCATAATATAAATCAGAACAGAAGGAATAACACAATAATTAATAACTGAAAATAATTCAAAATCATATAAGAAATTTCATTTACTCTTCAAATTTTATCGGTGTCACATACATTGAGACATATATTATTTGAAAAAGACATAAAAAGTACTATAAATCATAATATTTAATAATTTAAAATATTTAAAAATATATATATTAAATTTAATTGTCCCTTCAAATTTTATCTGTGTCGCATAAATTGAAACAAATGAAGTGAGCCAGCACGGGCGGCTAAATCTAGTATTAAAAATAAACAGTGTGCATGATATAAATAATAAAGGAAAAAGGACATGGCATGACCACTCGACCAAAGTAATTTCATTAAAAATGATCATTTTAAAATAATGTCATTATATAGTAACTCGGCTATTTAAATTCCATGCACTGACCATATATAAAATATGTATCGAAACTGTATAATTGTTGTATAGGATTTGCATCTGTATAAAATTTCTATAGAAATTGTATAATTATTGTACATACTATGTATCTGTATAAGATTTCAATAGAGACTATATTGGATGTGTATAGAAACTGTATAATTATTGTATATACGATGTGTATAGAAATTGTATCATTGTTGTATAGAATATGTATAGCGACTCCAACATTCGCGAATTGGCTAGAAAGTGAATTTTTTTATCCCTTGGCTATTTGTTGGGATTTGTTTTGACTGACTGGTCATTTGTGTCCTTGTCCCAATAATAAATTCTAAAAAGAAGTAACGAAAAAGAGCTAAAGGCCTGGGCCCACTGGAATCTGAGGAAAGAAAAAAAATTTGAAATGCACCCCCATAGAGGGATTGGAACCCGGGATGCTTCACCATGGCGTTATGGTTTATATCCAATTTGCACAGATATTTAGATACATAGCACAAATTTTAGCCGTGACACTGACACCCCTTACTCGTGGATTTTTCAACAAGTAAAGGGAATCAATATTATATTCAGTGCATCTATATATTATCATAGTTCTACTAATTACAAGTGAAATTTTTGTGACTTTAGTAATATATATGTTTTTATCGGCATTATCGTAAATTGATCTAATCCACTTTATCTATGTTTCAATGGAGGTGATATCTGATTTTTTTATTTGTAAATTTTATAACCAATTTATCTAATTTTCATTTCTCTCGGTGAGTTGCTTTTTCTTGGGAGTTTCACTTTGAATCAACAAATTAGAAGGTTGTCAACACAGCTACTTTGTGTCTCATGGTTGCAGGAAATTATAATCCATTTGGTTTAGTTACTTGCATCATTATTGTTCTGTTTTCCTACATACTTTAAAATAATGTTACTACAGTTGGAGAGCTATTAAGTAAAATGTAAATTTTGGTTTAATAACAAGGGATATCTACATGATAAACATACACAGTTGAAGAGAAAGGTTGCTCTTTTCATCACATAATATATATATATATATATGTCTCTATTTTAATATATAATAGCCATTTTTTTACAAATTAAAATTGGTGGCATATAATAGTTCGATGCCTACATGCGCATCACATGACAGGAAAGAAGATTAATATATATGTCGTAGATTAAATGTGGAGATCCTTGTGAATGTTAGATAGTTATATTTTTGTGTATCAATATTTAATTGAATTTATGATGGATTATTACAAATATAAGGGTGATAACCAACGGGTGTTTTCAGAACCTAAAATTTCAATTTTACCGTGCAACAGAATGTAGTACTCCATAACAAAGTGTCAAGTAGAATGATTCAACCAATGACAAAGTCAGGAACAGAAGAAGCTGATATAAAATAAAAAAACTATTAAAGATATGGGACTCTTTAGCTTATCGGGAGGGAAAGATTTAAATTTTGATTTAACCCTTTCAAATTGATACGTTTACTGAAGCCATAATTTATTATTGTATTTAGATTTACCTTTAAGATTCCGGAGTTTCAGATTATGCCTTATAACTTTTCCACTGTATATGACAAGAATTATTTATACATTAGAAAATTACTAGCATATTTAGACAGGGTAAGAACAAAAAGGCTAACCAATTGATAAAAAGCATCTCATGTATCATCTCTCTTATTTGTTAAGCAATAAATTCTAATAAGGCTATGATGGTGCTGTTGGGTTTTTAAGAGGTGTGAATGGAAAATGAATAGGTGTTTCCGCGAATAGACATCAATCACTTTGAATGGTTGTGACCTTTTAGATATGTTGTGATTTTTCCTATAGGTTGTGACCTTTTCGATTGGTTGTGACTTTTTCTATAGGTTGTGACTTTTTTCTATAAGTTGTGACTTTTTCGACAAGTCATAATAAGCACCTCTTTATACTACCTTTTCTTTGGCTATAAATTCAGAGGACTAGCCTCAGTTTTCTACATTGAATTTTCAGCATTTCCTTTGCATATTTTTTTACAAACAAAAAATATAGAGTCATGTGTGATTTGTTGCCGTTCGTTGAATTCGACCAAGTCGTTGGCGTTTGAGGTACCGCTACTCCAGCGACAAGTATATCCGTTTTATGCTGGGAGAAAATAATCCTAAACCTCGGGTACAGTGAGGGGATTAAAATTTCTTAAGTACACACAGTGAATTCTGTAGACTCGGATTTTAAGTTTTTCTGCTTTTCAATTTATTTTTGATTTTCTGATTTACTAATTTGAACACACGATATCAACATGTGCTTCTACAAAGCTTGGCACAACAATCATGCACAAGTTTATACTAACTATAATGTGCTTGAAACATGGGTGACAACACTTCTAGAATGGCGAAAAGAAGAATATGATGCAAGAACATATCATCTGTCTAAAAATTCTAGTACTAGTCATTTGGTTCCAAGCGTGTTCTTCTTCTGAACTCAAAAGCATAACTATTTTCATTAGAGATGAATCTTCTTCTTCCTAGAATAGTTGGTTGAAATAAACTCCAATATTGCATTAACAAACATAATACATACTTTTGTTTATGTGCAAATAGTTGTGTGGAGTAGTACTTTATTTCATCTCACGATTAGCTAATGTGGTTGAAGTTAATCACCTATATGCCACTCTTAACATAGAACAACCAACTGATTTTTCCTTTGTGCCTGAAATAGGTGAGTATAAATTGAATTTTGACATTTCAGGATGCATTTGAAGAGTTACAAACCTTTAATTCCTGTAATATCACATGATCAACAACAGGGCGGAATCAAAATCAGATTGAATTGAAGATAAGGACGGTAAAGCTAGAATGTATTCTATGATTTTCATTCTTCCTAAATGGTAATTAGGTCACTCTTCTTCTCCGATTAGGAAAGTTTCCAATTCCCTTGCTTTGATTTTCAATGACTCAGTATAATGCTCATTTGACTGTCGCGCAGGTAAAGGGATTACTGCTCCTTGGGGTGAGACCTCTTGTACTCCTCCTTTCACTGATTAAGAGCCAGATGAGAATCTTCTCAAATCCTCACCCATCATATAATAATATTTATGTACTTTAGTTTGTTCAGGTACTTGTTTAGAACTCATTGTTAGGTTTGCTCTGAATTTTCTATCTTATTTGAATTATATCATAATTGTGTTTTACTTCAAAAAAGTTTTTGTGGTGGAAAAGGTTTCCTTGTAGGAAAAGATCTCTTCCATAATTGATTAATTCTTTCTTGAAGGAAAAGTTTTGGACTTCTATAAATAGAAGATCTTTCTTCTCATACCAAAACACAATAGCATCCACAATGTAGTCATCAAAAAAGTCTTGTGTTAGGGGGAGATTTTTCTCTCATAGATTTTATGCTTTTTCATTTAATTTTCAATATGTAGGTCAATTGACCAAAACATATCAATAATATGTTTTTTTAGTATAGTTTTATGTGTCATCTGATTTATCACCTTTCAAGATTTGCAATTATTAGCTTCCGCATGATGTCCTATCAATTTCGATCCCAACACTCATTTGTGTATGCTTTGTGTCTTTTGTGTGACTTCAACTTAAAGTTGTAGTATTTCTTTTTCCATTATCAGACCAATTTTCTAAACTGAACTCTACAATAGCCGTAGAATTTCACAGCATATGAGAAGTTTGAATTTTATGCTTAATCTGGAGTAAAGTTGTAGTAGTCTGTTTAGAACTCATTTCTTAAAGGTTGATTTTTATTTTTCATTAGACTTTACTGGTACACATTTTTCGTTTCTTGAAGCTCTTGACACTGTTGATAGTTACTGTCTATCTAAATCTAGTTGATACGCTTAATCTGGAGTAAAGTTATAGTAATTTGTTTAGAACTCATTTCTTAAAGGTTGATTTTTATTTTTCATTAAACTTTGCAGGTACACATTTTTCGTTTCTTGAAGCACTTGACACTGTTGATAGTTACTGTCTATCTAAATCTAGTTGATACGCTTAATCTGGAGTAAAGTTATAGTAATTTGTTTAGAACTCATTTCTTAAAGGTTGATTTTTATTTTTCATTAAACTTTGCAGGTACACATTTTTCGTTTCTTGAAGCACTTGACACTGTTGATAGTTACTGTCTATCTAAATCTAGTTTATACGCTTAATCTGGAGTAAAGTTATAGTAATTTGTTTAGAACTCATTTCTTAAAGGTTGATTTTTATTTTTCATTAAACTTTGCAGGTACACATTTTTCGTTTCTTGAAGCACTTGACACTGTTGATAGTTACTGTCTATCTAAATCTAGTTGATACGCTTAATCTGGAGTAAAGTTATAGTAATTTGTTTAGAACTCATTTCTTAAAGGTTGATTTTTATTTTTCATTAAACTTTGCAGGTACACATTTTTCGTTTCTTGAAGCACTTGACACTGTTGATAGTTACTGTCTATCTAAATCTAGTTTATACGCTTAATCTGGAGTAAAGTTATAGTAATTTGTTTAGAACTCATTTCTTAAAGGTTGATTTTTATTTTTCATTAGACTTTGCAGGTACACATTTTTCGTTTCTTGAAGCACTTGACACTGTTGATAGTTACTGTCTATCTAAATTTAGTTTATACTTTGAAAATTCTGAGGAGATATGTATATTGGATAATATCATAGACTAAAGTCAAGTATACCCATAGAAAATTACAAGTAAGACCTTGTGTGTACCTTGATCATTTATTTCAAATAGTAGGTTCAACTTTGCTCGTGTAAGATGCTTTCTTGGATCAGAACTTAGTATGGCTTAGGTCGTTAGTAATTATTTGAGGAAACATGTTTACCAAGTTAACTTTTATGTATTTCAGAAGGACATCACTGCCAACTTCTAGGATAGAGATAGTTTTTCACATTGTTTTTAATGATCCTCTATCAATTATTTTGCTTATTTTGTATTTTCTTGATTGATTTTGGGGTCCGGAATAAATTTATTATTACTTTGTTGTGCAGTAACTAGAGTTTGTTTCAGTGCTTACAATAACAGAATATGCGCTCTTTTTTGTTATAATTATGAAATCTGCTTTTATATTTACTGCAGCTTTGGGAGAAGATTTTTGAATATAATTTCCCGAGGACAAGGCTTATTTCTTGTTGGAAAGAGTTAGAAATGGTTTCCTCTTAGAAATACTCAACGTCGCAGAGAGCTAAGGATTTTCAGTTTTTAATTTCTTATGTAAAATCTTGTTGCAAACAACTGATGATCACTTCAAAGTTTTTGAAGTAAATAACACATTTCTCTACTTATTATTAGGTGGTTCATCTTCACGTAATACCCATCATTACTACAGCCAACAACATCATTTTCGAAGATACTTCTCTGGATGATTGATTAACTCCTTATTGCAACAGTTTCAGCTCCGTCCCTTTAGTAGGAAGGTCTTTGCTTCCTGCACGGTGTCCTTTCAAACTTGATCCTTTCAATAAGCTCTATTTACTTGTAAGGCTCTATTATCTCTCCTTCCTTTTGGTTCGTCTTTTTCTTTTTCTCCTTAATTATCTATAATTTCATTGAATTGGCTTGATATACAGTTGAAATTAGTGAAATTTTCGGCCAAGTTTCCAAACAATAGTTTAGTAGTGATGCTAAATAGTAAAGGGAAACAACTTGGGTCTTTTTTTGAAACAGAAAGGTTGTTTTGTTTTGCTAAACCCTCAATTCAAGCTTGGATTAGGACATGCTATATTTCATCTACTATGCATTTGGTATGGAGGAAAAAACATTTATTGTCGCATTGATCGTTTAAATTAATTATGTGAATGAAGTAAAAGCTCCTTGAGATTATCCGTCTTTCTATAAAAGAGGGTTAACCCTCTCTTTACTTTATAAGCATTTTATCATCCTAGATTTAGTTTGGTATGTTATGCTCTGATTCTAATATTTAATTTTTTATTTCTTTTAGTGGATAGCCAAATGAAGTGTGTACTATTAACTGCAATCGTCAAAAATCAAATTTTGTCCACTGTGCCACAGTGACCACTGATGTGACGCTAATTTACGTCACTTTCGACTCCTTTTTACTAAGAACAATCGTACGTTTTCAAGCAACCATTGTTGTTTTTAATGTTTTTATGTTGTATTTGTAGGAAATGGAAGCAAACACGAAAACGGAAGAAAATACGAGAAAAACGAAGTTCTGCCTAAGAGTGACGGCCTGGGTGACGGGCCGTCACACATGTGACGGTCCGTCACTGGGACCGTCACACCAAGGCAGACTTCCAGGCGGCACCACTGCCTAGCAGTGACGGTCCAGGCGACGGTCCGTCACTGCTGTGACGGTCCGTCACCCCTGGCCGTCACGCTTAGGCAGTGACTCAGTCGGCGACCCGCGTTTTTGGGGATTCCTAGCCCGTTTTGGAATTGGTTTCTATTACTCCTATAAATACCCCATGTTAGGTTATGTTAAAAGTGTCGAATATTATTTTAAATTATTCTCCCATTAGTTTAAAACACGTTTTAGTTGGTTTTTGAGAGCAACAACACGGTTCATTCTCTTGAATTCGTGTCTTGATTCGTTCGTGAGTTCTTGGTGTTCTTGTTCGTGGATATTGGAAGATTGATTATTTTCATTATATTGTAAGACTTTTCTTCCTTTTATGATGAATACAACTTTTTCTCTTATTTAATCGAGCATGGAGTACTAAAACTCCCGCAACTAGGTTGTGGAGCCATGGCAAACGTATCAATAGTAGGATTCCGGGTAGCGTTGGTTCGATATATGGATTGCATGTTATATCCTTTATGTACGTTTCTATGGTTGCCACACCATTAGAACATGCCTAGGTTTAATTTGCTTGAGTAAAGAAGTTAAAACCGGGAAAACTTGATTAACGACAAGGATTCGAGACTACCAACTCTCGTCTTAAAGATTAATGCCGTAACTGGATTAGTCTACTTGATGTTAGGATTGAGAGCTAAAAAAGCACATCTTTTTGAGATCGAAAAAAGATAAAAGGAAATTTGTTTATTTGGTCGAGAGACGTTTAGACGATACAATTGACGCAATCACATCATGACAAGCATATAGAAAGAACCCGGTTAAGCCTAGAATCGACATTGTTACAAAAGCCATGGTGAACACGTCCCTAGTTCATTCTCTCTTACTGATTATTCTCTTACATTATTGTTGCTTTTGTTTACGATTTGTTCACAAAACCCCCCTTTTTATTTATCGGAAACAATTGACTACGAGTTACTTAATTCACTAAAGGCTTGATCTTCACCATATTCTCTATGGGATTCGACCCCAACCTTGTTGGGTTCCTTACTTGACTACGATCGCTTACGCCTCATTAATTTGAGGTGTAGTTTGAGCGTTATCAAAAAGTGGTATCAAAAAGTGGCGCCGTTGCCGGGGAATATAGTTGTTTATTAAGTCTGGTGTGTTTATTTGACTCTTAGTCATACTCTTCTGCTTTTACTTTTATTTGTTGTTTTTTTTTATTATAGGGTATATAGTTGTGCATACGGTTGTTTATTAAGTCTGGGGTGTCTTGATGAAGTCTGAGTAATCAAGACACCCGCGTCGTGCCGCGACGTTAAATCAGGCACTGTATGGGAGGCAACCCATAAATTGTTGTTGTATTATAGTCTAATTAATTCGTGGGAAAACCTGTGAGTCACCACCGAGGGTTTTTGTTGCTGTGTTTCTTTTCCCTCCGGTGTGCTATCTAGTAGAACCGGCATGTTTAGGTTGTTATTTTAAATTTTTTAGTGTCTATAGTGATGAGCATGGCATTTTTGTTAACTAAAACGAGGCCCCTTTAAAAAAAAAATTTCTGGTTTTGTACTTATGTTGAAACGATTGACTGTCTGGATCCTTGTATGTCATTGTGTGATTATGAGTAGAATGAGTATGCTTAAGCCGAGCGGTTGTTTGATAGTTGGTAGCGATATAGTTTCTTGGTGCCAAGAGCGTGTGAGATGATTGTCATAAATTCTCACTTTGTGCATGCATCTAGAACTTGCCCGGTCTATTTTGTTAAGTTCGAAGTTTGGTTGCTTAGGAAAGGATCACAGGCGCTTTTTGTGTGCAGTCCACTTAACCTAAAAGACCGTCCATATATAAATAATCCCTTTGATCCCTGTTTGAGCCATAATTGACCTTGTTCTTTCAATAACCTGTCACCATTCCTGGTTTAACTTTGAATCCCTATTTTGGCCCTGGTCCTTCCTTGGACATCGTGCACCTCAACTCAGGCAATCAGCCTAAGTTGAGGGTGGCTACTATAGAGGTAAACCCTGTTTTGGCCCTGGTCCTCCCTTGGACATTGTGCACCTCAACGCAGGCAATCAGCCTAAGTTGAGGGTGGCTACTAGAGAGGTGAATGATAAGAAAAAAGAGGATAGTGAAGATTGGTTGTGAATAGAATGAAAATCCGGGTGTGCGCCTAAGAAAAGAAAAGAAAAATAAAGAAAGATGAAAAGGATCGAAAAAGAAATAAAAAGAATTGGCAAAACAAAGAGGCCGCATCTGTAGCTAGAAACGAGGAAATAAAAAAAGTGAATAAGGATGGACAAAGTAAAGTTGGGTGGTAATATGATGTCAATGGTTCCAAGGAGGGCTTAGTCACTAACCCCTAAATGTATCCTACCTGCACCTGAAGCCTCATTACAAGCAAAAACAAGTCCTGTAGTGATCCTGAGCGGCTTTCTGAAGAACCGAAATAGAATAGTAAGGGCAAGCCTATGGTATCGCATGTGCATTGTTTGAAATCATTTGTGAGTGTGAGCGCTTACCTAGTCCCAAATCTTGTGTGTGGGATTTCTTTGTGGTGAGGGCACCAAGATGGCTATATTGTCTATTGATTGTTAGAATAGCTGCGGGTGTGTATGCATAATGTTCTATCGTATCGGAATGACATGTTTGGATCCTTGCAAGTTAGTGTTTCATACATTCGTGTGTTACAAGGGAGCATGATTTAATTGAATAAGTTTGAATGAACATGAGTTGCTATAGACATGAGTTCTTGTTCTTAGTTGAGTCGTTTGATTGTTTTATGTTATGTTGCTTGAGGACAAGCAAACGTTTTAAGTTGAGGGTGTTGATGTGACGCTAATTTACGTCACTTTCGACTCCTTTTTACTAAGAACAATCGTACGTTTTCAAGCAACCATTGTTGTTTTTAATGTTTTTATGTTGTATTTGTAGGAAATGGAAGCAAACACGAAAACGGAAGAAAATACGAGAAAAATGAAGTTCTGCCTAAGAGTGACGGCCTGGGTGACGGGCCGTCACACATGTGACGGTCCGTCACTGGGACCGTCACACCAAGGCAGACTTCCAGGCGGCACCACTGCCTAGCAGTGACGGTCCAGGCGACGGTCCGTCACTGCTGTGATGGTCCGTCACCCCTGGCCGTCACGCTTAGGCAGTGACTCAGTCGGCGACCCGCGTTTTTGGGGATTCCTAGCCCGTTTTGGAATTGGTTTCTATTACTCCTATAAATACCCCATGTTAGGTTATGTTAAAGGTGTCGAATATTATTTTAGATTATTCTCCCATTAGTTTAAACACGTTTTTGGTTGGTTTTTGAGAGCAACAACACGGTTCATTCTCTTGAATTCGTGTCTTGATTCGTTCGTGAGTTCTTGGTGTTCTTGTTCGTGGATATTGGAAGATTGATTATTTTCATTATATTGTAAGATTTTTCTTCCTTTTATGATGAATACAACTATTT
>QJPP01001509.1:0-12861 GCA_003996215.1 Jaltomata sinuosa | reverse complement strand
TTTGGTAAACATCCAACATGAAATACGTGCACACCAATTTTCAAGCAGTTGGATGGTTTCTTAATTCATTCATTAAATAATTCCATCCATAGCACTTAAAGAAATTCTATATACATAAATCACTTAGTCATCAAATGACTTATGCAATCGACACCACGTGTTAATGTGGTGTCAACCCAATTATTTCATTTCCCAATATATATCTATTCGGGTATTGCATAAGTTCATGGTTAAATAAATATAGCCTTTTGAATATATCATAATTAATAGAAAATCATTTCAAATAAAACCTACTATATTATAATAATAATTTTTAACATAACTAAATTTACTATCTCCGTTAAAATATTACAATGTATAAAAACCTTATAAAATAAATACATATACAATTATATCGTAACAAAAATATTTTTCATACACCTTTAAAATATTTTAAAAAGGTAATAATAATATAACTTTTTACCAAATTCGACTTTTAAATTAAATATTTTCAAGTACGCACGATTTCGATACTCAAGAACTCTCTTGGAACCCTCCCTTATGTTTTCTCACTGTTTCAGAACTGAAATGGAATTTTAAAACGTGAAGTTGAGGCTTTAAATCGATTTTTACCCGACCTGGTTCGCGACCCGGTTTGCAACCCGGTTTCTGCCAGATAGTCCGCGGTAAAACAGTCATAACATTTTACTCCGAGATCAGTTGGACGTGAGGTTTTGTGTGTAGGAAACTAGACTCGTAGACCTTCGATTTGGTATTTCGAGGGACTTCTAACTCTTTATATATTGGGAGAAACGCCCTGAGACATATGACCCAAAGTTCAGAAAATTTATTAAAGAAACGTACGATCAAACAAATGGACCCGGCGCCGAAATACCGGTCCTGACAAGACTTAAGTGACTTGGGGCCGCTACAAACAAGCTCTAACGGTTCAAGGAAAACGTATACATGGAAATGACCGGAAGGGTCTTTACAATATTTCATACATTGGAGCTGGCCAATGATTCTACCACTACACTATTATTTTTGTGTACTAATACTGAACTTGTTCTTATTTTATTGAGTACATGACATATTTCGGCTGCTGCTGCGCGACCTCAACTGTGATACGAGCATTTTTTGAATCTAAGCGTGAGCTACTTCTTTCGGGTTGCCATGGATTCGTCTATCTTTCTAGTCTATTGTTCAGACTTAGTTTTTTTTTGTTTTGGAATTGCATCCCCGTATTCTAGACTATGTTAGAAGTTTTGGTACACGATTTTCAGATTTTAGGAGTTATTTCCATAGGATTTTTTGTTAATTACTTTTGGATGTGAATCATAGTTTATTTAATGCAATCTGGTTTTGAGCTGCTTAGATTTTGATAATTGTTGGTTGGTTACTTGGTTTGCTCAACGGGGGTTTTGGGTGGGTGCCACTCACGGCGGTTTAGATCGTGACAGTTCCCCCTTCCATTCATTAGATAACTAATCACCAAGTTTCTTGATTTGCAATTTAACTCCTCTTACTCTATTACGCTTTTAACCAAGTCGTCATATGAACTATTGCGATGCAGGGCAATGGGCATTGTCACCTTACTGATAGATTTCCAATTTCAACATTTGAAATTTTCCCATTAATCACCAATTCCAACAACATATTCTGTAATAGACATTATAAAACTACAGTGGTCGATCCTAAACTAAGGTCATTGCCTATAGCAGATGTTGACACCCAATTTTGACCCCCCTTTACCTCGCTCGGGCTGCTATTTTACTAATTATTAATATTTTGATTTTCTCAATGTATTACTATTATTTACTAAATAATTCACGTGTTTTGTCGTTATTTCGGCACTTTCTAAATTCATATATAATTTATAAATATATATTTTATTTCTAATGATCATGATTTTTATATAATATTATATGTCATTAATCTTGCGTACAACATATATATATATATTTACGTAATTTATTTATAATTTTAAATAATATTTTTTTTTATAATTAACGTTAATTATTATTTGATCTACTAAATTATATATATGTAGTATTTTATTAATCAAGTAGCAGCACAAATTCAAGTTTCTCTAAAAATTATTTAAATTCTAGCCACTTTCACCTATTTAATGTCAATTGTAGCCACAATTGAGTTCAATTGGACAAATTTTAAAAATTTCAATTTAATTCACTAATGCTTTTAATCTTTACCATTCATCTAGCTTGATCCAACGGCTCCTATCCATTCTCTTTAATTTTCCCTTTTTAATTACCTAAATCCCTCTAACCTAATCACTTCTCACCTCCAATAGCCGCCCACTTTCTCTCCTCTACTAGCAACTCCTAGTCGCCTCCCTCCAATCTCCTTTCTCCTCTCCGTCTCAACCATCATCCTCCATCCATGGTCGGTGAACCATCATGAATGCCAGTAGCCTCTATCCCTATACTCTCTTTTCTCTCATCCTCTCAACAACTAGCCGCCACCTTAACCACCTCTTTTCTCTCACAGCCCCACCAATATTACTCACCTCCTTTTGTCCTTCCTTCTCCTCGCCGTTGCACAACCATCTCCAGTGAAAACACACCACCATGAAACCCCACAAAACATCGCTGCTTCTATCTCTCTTACTATTTCTGGCCATCTTAGATTGGTGGACTATCAACGACTCTCTATTAAACAAATTCCCCCCTTTCTGTTTCTCCGAGAAAATCCAAACTCCTGAGGGTATTTTCCTCTGATGAAAGGTGGACTCTGGCTGAATGAATGCTGATCATGAGTTCTTCAAAACCAAAGCCATCTTACTGTGGTTTCCATTAAAATCTTTAGGATTTTTGAAGTTACGACAGATTGTCACAAACCAATTTTGGGTTTGGTCTCTCTTGTGATTTAACTACTATTATCTTGCTAACATTTTACCTTTGATGTAAGATTAGCAGAGTTTGACTATGAACTTGTGTTTGATCTTAAAATTTTGTGTTATCTACCCTTTTAAATTTAAAACATGAGGAAATCCCTAATCTTGTTTGCTGTTGTAATGACCTGATCCATTATTATTTTAGAAATCACTATATCACGAATTTCGAGAACAATTAAATATGTTTAGAATTTAGCGGGATTGACGTGATGGAAATTTTAGAGTTTTGATATTCATCTGCTGATGTCACTCTGCTATAGCGGTTATTTCTCTGCTATAGCACCACCGCAATAGCGGGCAACCATCTGCTATAGCGGTGTGGCGGAAAATAGTAGGCTCAGTATGCGATTTTAATAAAAAAACTTTTCCTTTTCAGTTGGAAAACATACGAGAGTTACTCCAAAAACCCTCCTAGGCTGCTCTAAATCTTGGGAGCTATGGGGAGGAGAGATTTCGGCTAAGGGGATGCAAAACCATAGATTTTGGGCTCATCGTCCATCAAAAAATGCCTTCACGGAGTCAAAAAATGCATTGTGCAGCTGCTTGGCATCTAGGTAGGCTAGGTTCTTTATATTAAGTAGATATGGACCTGCTTTCATTTTGTATTATTGTATAGACATAAAGGAGAAACCATGTCTAGGAATTCGGACATGGAGTCTGGAAGAGTATTGTGTTTGGCTAGATTGAAATTGAAAATGATAGGGTTGGGATGGTGTGTTGCCATAATTCGGGTTGCTCATAATTATTATGTGATGTGTGATGCTAGAATCCAGGGACTATACTGTTGGAGAAGGTTCGGGGAATAAAAAATGCCTTGGGTAAGGAAATGTCTAGTCAAAGGGAGTTTTGGAGTCGATTTGATTAAAAAGTGTAGAGCGAATAATGATGGTTGAAGTACTAATGTTAGGGGATGTCTCCGCCATATTCTGTTGTCTAAAAAGGGGTATGTCGGAAATGATGTATCTGCTAGTTAGGTGTTTAAGGGGTGAACATGGATTTAGTCTCTGGGCAGGTTATCAAGGTTGAGGTTATGGACCCGGTGCTAGGTAGTTGATGGTTAATGTTTTCCAAACACAAGGTACATACATGTAGCTATAACTTCGTATTGTATATGGTTCCGTGCTTAGGAAGGGAATTATGAATGTCCAAATATCTTGGGTGTTAAATATGTGAAATGAAATTGATGTTACTTATTGATTTACAAGGGTGCTTTCTTGCTTATTGAATATTGACTATTGGTGTTGTGTGACATTTCGTTGGCTCGGGTACCACACTTGGTACGGGAAACTAATGGATGGCTCGGGTACCATGCTTGGTACAAGTTACATATTGGTTAGTCGAGTACCACGCCTGGTACAGGTTGTATATTGGTTAGCTCGGGTACCATGCCTAGTACGGGATTAATATGTTGTATTGATTGTGTGTGTCGATGGTTCTATGAGTGGACTGGGTTGATTGTTAAATCTGTGATTGATTTTATTGGTTCTTGAGAGGCCAGGTTATTACACTTAATTGTAGGGTTGGTCCTGGGGTGGATCGGGCATTGCATATTAACACTAGGTATTGGTCTAGGGACCCATAGTTGGTCCGAATATGTAAAATGGTAAATGTTTGGTTAATTTTCATTGTAAATGATTGTAGAACCTGTTGCATATTATTGATCAGTAGGGAGTAAGGCTGAGAGTCTGGGTTGAATTATTAGCTGTTATGGCTTATTGAGCATGGCCCTAGGGGCCACTGGGGCAATTCGATACTAGTAGGTGGTGGCATGACGGTATGTGGTCTATGTCACTAAGTAGTGCGGTACTTCGGGTTGTTGAGTCATAGTGGTTGACTAGGGTAAGGGAATGGTGATCTGAGTATGGACATAGTTATTTGATAAGTACAAGTGCAACTTGGGAAGTCTAGGTGATAAGTGTGACTTTGGAAGTCTAGGTGATAAGTGTGACTTGAGAAGTCGCGGGTGTCGGGTGTAGAGTTAGAGTAGTGGAGTTGGCAGCAGAAAGGGATAGGAAAGCTTGGGGCAGAACATATGAGTTCTTGGTGTTTATGTCGGGATGGTAAAGGTAGATGTTGAAGGGGATGGATCACTGTAATTATTGCATAATTTCCCTTGATTTCTTATATTGATGGTATGTTGTGTATTTAGGTCGACCGATGATGCCTACCAGTACGTGTGTTTTGTACTGATACTACTATTGCTATACCTTTTTGGGTATAGTCTGGTTGCATGGTCAGTGACGTTCCATAGGTACATGACGGTGGTGTTTTCCAGCAGCTTCTACAATTCGACTCATGGTGGAAGCTATGTCTTCTTTTATTTACTTATACTCTTTTGTAGTAGCTCTTGTATCGGCTTAGACTAGTTCCTAGGGAGGGTTGTTTTCAAGGTGTAAGAGTGGTTTTATTGTATTGAATTTTGTAAAACGTTTTCATAAATTAACAGTTGTAAATGTTTTCATGTAATTAAAAAGGAGGTTACCTTATGGTTTTACTTTATTTTCCATGTTACCTATTGGATTGGGTGGTAAAGGGTTCTCCTATCTAGATGGATTAGAGTAGGCGTCCGCACGGCCCAGTAGATGGGTCGTGACAAATGGTATCAGATCCTAGGTTACCGATCTCCCAGTACAAGAGCAAAAATGTCGAATAGTGTCCTGTAGATTGGTGTGTTGATGTCCACATCTAATCCTTGGGGAGCTACAAAGCATTCTCGGAATCATCTCTTTCCTTCATTCCTTTCATGCGATTGTTTGCTTGATGGTATGGGTTGAGTTCAATTGGTATCTCTCGATTCCAATTGGTATCTCAACGAAGTGAAGGATGTCATTGGACTCCGATTGCAATAAGCCAAGCAAGAGAAGTTGGAACTGGGAAGGTACTAATTGGTATCTAGCCTGAGTGGTTGTGGTAAACGTGGATGACCTACTAACAGTCGTCCATGGGTAAAATAGAGATTAATATATGTGATTTGATTTTGTTATAGCTTGAAGTTTGAAATCTGTGTGTTACAATGCTTGTATGACTGAAATTGTTGGTATGTCATTGGTCACCTTGCTATGAATATTTGGGTCTGAAGAGAGTCAAAACTTGATTTTGTATACTTTGGTCTGTGAAATTGCTATGTATCTGGATTTTAAACATTGTACGGCCTTCCAAGAAAAGGAATCATCATTGGTTAAGATAGTGAGGGGATAGGACTTACGAGTGTAAGAAAGCTTCAGTTTCAGGACAACCGGGACTTGGTTGGGAACCATTGGGACAAGGGGGTTATTCTTGCATGATAGCGGGAAGGTGTTGTAGTGAACAGTTTTCTCATGAATTTCAAATTTGATTTGGTGATATCTTGGTGATAAATTTTGATATATGCATTGCTAGGAATGGTCTGGGGGTGTTGTTTAAGACCATGTCGAGATTTATGGGAATAAACAATAATAACCGGGAAGGAGGATGAGTACATTTTGCTGAAAATTTCAATTTTCTGGACTGCTAGCATTGATACTGCCATTGCGGAACTCTACCGCTATGGTGATCCCGCTATAGTGGGAATTTTACCACGATAGCAGAGGGAAGATCTCTATAGTAGGGAGGGCTGGACAAAATACCAGCCCTATTTTCCCCTATTTTTCATTTCATTCCCGGGGCATTAAAAAGCAATAATTAAGCTATGAGCTACTATGTAAAACAAGGAAATCATCTATAGAACTAATATAGTATGCATATAAGGAATATATTGTTCAAGATGAGATCCATGTGCTTAAAAAACGAAGGGGAAAAGGAAAGTGAAACATTGTCTAGTACGTACCCCAAATGGGGGCAAAACCCAAAAAGAAGTAAATGTTCTTAATTAAGGGGGGGGGGGGGGGAGCCCTAGGCCTCATCATCTCTTAGGAAGGGGAACTCCTGCCTGTGCTCGGGCTCAAGTGTGGGAAGCTCATGACCGGGGGTGGTGCAAGTGAACATGACCTTAATGGTCTTCCACATCCGGGAAAACATTCGATCTCGGGTGCGCCTCTTCTTCTTTTCCTCCTCTAACTCCCTACGGAGTGCTGCAAAATCCTGAGCGAAAGAGGGCAGGGCTATACCTCCAGCATCAGTATCCTCCATAAACCTCCAGACCGCGGCCAGATTCTCCTCAAGCTGGCTTCTAGTATCGGTTGGGAAGGAGCGAGAGTGTCATCATCATCATCATCATCATCATCATCGTCATCATCCTCCATAGGTTGGCTGCTCCCTGCCTCATCCACCTTCCTCTTCTTCTTATCCGTGACCACTTTCACCCGGAGGGGGTTGAAGGCATCATCCATATCTACCTCCCTATCGGTGTCATCCTTTGGAACGTGGAACCGTCTGCACAACTCCGACACCAAACCTTGAAGAAAGGGGCCCTTCCTAGGACCCTGGTAGAAGTCCTTCCACTCTGAAACAATCTTGTCTCCCAAATTCAGGATGATTCCCTGAATAACACAAGCAATCACTAAAGACCGAGCATAAGTCACGTCGGTGGTATTGCTCGATGGGCGGATCCTCCAGGATACCAAATTCATCCACCTCCTAGTATCGGCTAAAAATTAAGCGCTGGTGATGCCCTCAACACTGGGCCAGTAGACCTGATTCCTGACCTCCTCATCTACCAAGGTATCCCTCTGCCAAGTCATATCCCACAGGCCAGCCTTGACCTTGTAGGTAGCATTTGAAATGTGAGGCACCCCTAGCACCTCATTGATAGTCTTAGAATCCATGGGAACATCCACCCCTCGGAGGTGGATAGTAGGGTTGGGATCATCCTAACAAATAGTGGGGAGTATAGCATAGAACTCCTGCACCCAACTGGTATGCGTAGAAGGGAGAGCCACCACCAATGGACCCCATCCAAACTCTATGAGCCTACGATAGAAAGTGACTGCCTTCTCAGCCACCCCTTCCATTCTGAAGCCCCTCTCATAGAAAAAGCCTAGCCAGTGATCGTCCCAAAACCTCTCCGAACTAGCATCATTGGGGAACCTAACATAGGGATACTCGGGCGCTTGTTCTTCTGCCATTTGAATATGTTAACCTGCAATGTGGCAAGGGGTGGGATTAGAACTTGTAAAAGCGTAAGGAAATGAGCTTTGAAAGGAATTTTTTTTCTAAGTGTTAGCCTGGGAGGCTACTGGTTTCCGGTCATCCGCTATAGCGGGAATTTCACCTCTATAGCGATATTCATCATTCCTAAACTCCAAGGGGTGAAACAACGGCACCCCTTGACCCAAAACTCCATTTTTAACATTCCAAGTTCAAATCAGCACTTCTAAAGTGTCCTACTACTGTTTTATGCAAACATTTGGGCATTATAACCCCTAAAATTCATCCAAATCTCAATTTTCCTCAAGAACAACCCTTCACCTCCCCCACCATTTTGAGCCCATTTTTGGCCAAAAGTTGCATAATCCTTATGCCCAGAATGCCGTGGAGGCATCCAACCTATTTCCAAGTTCAAAAACCAACTACAATGTCTACCCAAATTTACTATTTACTACAAAAATCCTGCCTAGAATCGTAAAATGAAGTAAAGTAGTAAGCTAATACGATTATTACCTGGAAATTCCTATATTGGGAGTGGGGTGATCGGGAGGAAGGGAGTATTTTTCGAAGGGAAATAAAGGAGAATAGGGATGGAGATCCATTTCTCCCCTATTTCAACTGTTCCCAACCGTTATAGCAGTAGGCACCTCGCTATAACGGTACTACTATGGCGGTATAAATTCCACTACAACGGACAACAGTCAGTGTCAGGAAAGGAAGGGTTTCTCCCGAGTCTTTTAAATTCTTTCGCTCCGATATCTTATCAGGCTCCGAATTTCTTGGGTACTCAGAGAAGGTCACATCTAAAAATTTTCCGAATAGCTCAGGAGAAGGAATTCCCCGTCAGAGCTGGATCATAATATTGTCATATTGGGTCAAGTACGATTAATTAGGGGAAAGTTTGATATTTCGCATGGGATTGTAATTATGAGGTCATTGTGGGACCGTGAGAGCCCTGGACTAGGTTTTTCTTCCTCCTTTTTACGTGATCATTTGGGGACAAATGATGGATAAATTAATATCTATTGTAATGACTTGATCCATTATTATTTTAAAAATCACTATATCACAGATTTTGAGAATAATTAAATATGTTTAGAATTTAGCGAGGTTGACATGACAAATTTTTTGGATATTTGAAATTCATCTGAGCTGATGTCACTCTGCTATAGCGGACATTTCTCCACTATAGTGCCACCATGGTAGCAAGCAGCCATCTGCTATAGCAGTGTGGCAGAAAACAGTTGTCACGACCCGATTTCTCGATCATGATGGCACCTACAACCCCCGGTAGGTGAACCAATCCCTGTAGCCCAGAACAGCTAGTAATGGGCTACTATCTAACCAATAAGAGAACAAGATGAATAAAATAGATAATATGAATGTAAATGTATACAAATGCGGAAAACTAAACCAAACCCCAAGACCTGGTATCATAGTACAGAGCCAAACTACATACATGGAATACAAGTAAACCAAAACTATATATACAGATGTCTCTGAATGAAAATAGAGTACATGAAGCAAAAGATAAACTAAAGCTAAGCTCCGATCGCCAAGAGCCCACCTTCAGCCTGAAGTAGTCTCCAACAGATCTCCAAGCACGAATCTCAACGATCTACCGGTGATGGCCCACACTAGGACCTGCACCCAAAGATGCAGGGGTAGGGGTGAGCACCAAATGCGAAGCATAAGGTACCCAGTAGGTATCATAGGCCGACTGGGCACATATAAGATAAAAGTGCAGTAATAGACAGAAGAGAAGCAAGTAGTCGCAGAAATCAACGAAAGGTACACAGGAAACTAGCCCAGAGGGAAATCAACAGAACCACAGATGAGGCTAGTAAGCAGAATATACACACCAAAGGCACAGGTGAAAGTAAGAAACAACGCACCTGGGATCCTTGCAATAACAGTGCATATAAAATAAGTTTACGAAAGGGACGGTATACCGGTAACCTCAAGTGTAAGAAGAAGAGAGAAAGAGGAATAATAGGCATGCTCAAGACATGAATCAATACTCAACTAATCATATCAACCTCAAATCCAGAAACTAACACCCTAACAGTACCAATCTCATACTTATCCATAATAGAGAATCATTCTATAAGTAAAAAACAAAAGTCTACCTACAGTCCCTCGGCCGCCCATACGACCGAGGAACACAAACAAGTGAAAACAAACCCTCCAGCATCCCATACTACCGGAGCGTACAATCAGCAAACAGCAAACAAGGGTGGAACCTCGAACCATGAATGATATGATGCATGAAGATCTCAAGTGCCATAGTATCTCTGTATGTACCTCCTCCGGCGCCGATCCGGCCCAGCAGGTAGGTTCCATGGAGGGTCTCTGCCCGTATACCTCTACTCCCCCGTATACCCCTCTTCCGGCACACGCAGCTCGTAGCCCCTGGCCCGGATAGCAAGGTCCATGGAGGTCCTCGACCCCATACCATATCTCAGTATCAGAACATGTATCAAGATAGAGTCCCAGTCTCAATATCAAGATATAGAACCAGTCTCAAATATGCATGCCCAGACCCCGTCCAGGACTAAAAAAATAGTAGGAAAATATCTGAAAACCCCCTCCAAGGGTGCCCAGCGTCGCCGGGTCTAAACAGTAAAAAGTCATCTCATGTGCTCGGTCCAACCGAAGCTAAAAATCATCTCAAGTAGTAAGAAAACTCATCTAGCACTCCGGCCCTGCCGAGTCTAGTGATAATAGTAAAACTGATGAGTTTAAACCACAAGTGAAATCAACCATTTCCAAATCATTTCCATCAAAAACGGCCCCCCGGGCCATGCAAGGTTTAGAAAACAGTGTCAGCAGGCCCGAAGCCAAAACCATTGTAAAACATCGATAAAACCTCTTTATATGCATGGAAATGATATGATCACACACAACAATAGCTGCTCAACAGCTTACAATCAACCTACCGACCCTGCACAGGCCCACAGCTACTCAGCAAGCATAACCAGCCTAGAAGGACAATTCTATGCCCGGGACTCGCGGACATTCCCAAAATTCCACCGTCTATGTTCCAGAGTCAATAAGGCCCTCACAGGACCGCAAGGGTAAATAAATAAAATATATCGCCAAATACTACAAACAACGGAGGAATAAAAATAGCGGGCATGAATAAAGCGGTCAAGGTTTGTGGTACCAACCTAATAAACCAACCCAAGGATGCCCATTAATACAATTTTATTCTATATATACGGAGTCTAGGGAAATTAAACCGTAACCTACCTGTCGTCCGACGACAAGCTGCTGGAACACGATGTCTAATCTCGAACCACTCCGAGAGAATCCAAAATTAAATCGGAATCGGAATCGAATTTGGGAAGAAATAACTTGACAAGATAATTGATTCAATATTTTCAAGTGATCACTGACATTTATCGTCACGAATATTTATACAACCTCCACACAAATTCCCCATAATATACGTAATACAAAAAACCCCTAAATATGATATCCCCTGCAATAATAGAGAAGCCCCTTCGTGCTGATGCATATATCAATCTTACTTGTATAATAAATGAGTCATAATGATTCATTAGTAACTAGTTAGTGGAAATATATATTAGTGGCATTACTCCCTAAGCCACGTACCACTATATGCTGCGTCACTTGGTTACATAAGGCCTCCACTTCCACGTGGAAGTGGAGGTGGCAATCAACTCTCTCCGTTAGGTAAATACTCGGGTATTGCATTAATTCGTGGTAAAATAAATATAGTATTTTAAATATACCATAATTATTAGAAAATCATTTCCAATAAAACTTTATATATTATAATAATAACTTTTAACATAATTAAATTTACTATCTCCGTTAAAATATTACGGAGTATAAAAACTTTATAAAATAAATACGTAAACACTTATATCGTACCAAACATATTTTTCATAAGCCTTTTGAAATATTTTGAAAAGGTAATAATAATATAATTTTTACCAAATTCACTTTTTAAATAATATTTCACATATACGCACGATACTAATAACATTCTTAAGTTTAGGCTCGTACTTCGCCTACGCACGATTTTGATATTCACGAATTATCTCGGGATCTTCCCTTATATTTTATCACTGTTTCGGAACTGAAATGGCATTTTAAAACGTAAAATTGAAGCTTAAATCGGGTTAAACCCGACCCGATTCGCGCCCCGGTTCGCAACCCCGTTTTCTGCCAGACAGTCCGCGGTAAAACAGTCATAACTCTTTACTCCGAGATCCGTTGGACGTACGGTTTTGTGCGTTGGAAACTAGACTCGTAGACCTTCGATTTGGTATTTCGGGGGACTTCTAACTCTTTATATATTGGGAGAAAATCCCCGATACATTTGACCCAAGGTTCAGAAAATTTTGTTAAAGGTCTTACGATATCTTTTGTCGATTTGCTTGACTTCAAACTTAAACGTGGAAATGACCGGAAGGGTCATTACATAAAACCATCAAACCAACCTACCGGTGATCTGCAACGCCTGCCATAGAAAGCCTCAAAAGGTGCCATGCCGATACTCAAATGGAAGCTGTCATTATAAGCAAACTCTGCCAAGGGAACAAACTGATCCCAAGAACCTCCAAAGTCAAGAACACAGGCCCGAAGCATGTCCTCAGGAATCTGAATGGTCCTCTCGGACTGGCCATCTGTCTGAGGGTGTAAAGCGATACTAAGATGAACCTCTGTACCCAAACCTCGCTGAATAGCCCTCCAGAACTGAGATGTGAACTGAGTGCCACAGTCTGAAATGATAGAAGCTGGGACCCCGTGCAATCGAACAATCTCACGAAGGTAGATCTGAGCCAACCTCTCTGCGCCATAAGAAGTCTGAACCGGCAAGAAATGTGCTGACTTAGTCAGCCTATCAACAATCACCCATATGGAATCAAACC
>QJPP01001508.1:0-22344 GCA_003996215.1 Jaltomata sinuosa | reverse complement strand
AAAAAATATTAAAGGAAAGATAAGGAAATCAAAGAGAAAATTAGAAAAGTTATACCCACTTTATAAGCAACTTAGTATTACACAAACAGATAATGATAAATTACAAAAGTTGATAGAGCATGTATCCAGGATAGAATATAAATATGTTAAATATTTAAAAGCTAAAAACCTTAAGAAAAATGGACAGTAATAATAAATATAGACAAGAAATTAATAGGATAATCATAGAAAAAAGACAAGAGTTAGAACATAGACAAAATAGACTTCACTATAATATGATCGCAGGAGTTTGTGAAAAATCACTAAAAACACAAAGAAAAACAATATTTTATTTACAACTACAAATAGATAGTCTAGAATATAAATTACAACATAACCTATAAAATGAATAAAGAAGAATTTGCTATAGATGAAAAAACATATGAAAATCAAGATGGATTAAAAATAAAAAAAGTATTTTCAAATTTAGGAAGACGATATAAAAAAATAGGAGATAATTTAAGTTTAATGCTAGAAAAGGAATCCTTAAGATTAGAAGATAGTTTAACAGCAATGGTAAGGGTAGCAAAAGAAAATGAAGAAATAGATAGAAAGAAGGAAATAACTATTATCAAACAACAAGCGAAACAAGAAATACAACAAATTGAAGAAGAAAAAAATGAAAGAATTATAGCACTAGAAAAGGAATAAAAAAGACTAAAAGAATTATACGAGGCAAAACAGAAAGAAAAAGAAATTGAGACAAAATTAAGAACGGAGATAGAAAATTTTAAAGAAAAATTACAAATGGAAGAACCAATTAAAGAAGAAATAGATATAGATGAAATAAATGAAGTAAAAGATGAACAGACAGAAAAGAATTCAGAAGCAAGTGAAACTTATACAGAAATGATAGCAAATATAGAAAAAATAGATGAAGAAATTGAAATAAATGCGGGAGATGTTGACATGGATAAAAATAAAAAACAAGAAGCTAGTACATCAGGAGCAAAAAATACAAAACCACTTAATCCAGCGTATTATACAGTTAGCTACAAAGAATCTGATAGAGAAAACACGTTATGGGATAGAAGATTAACAAGAAAATGGACTCCAAAAATAACTAATCCAAATAATAATTTTTTAGAATTAGATTGTGTAGCAGATGTAAATAAAACAATACAACTATGGGTAGGAAATATAGCAAAATAATTGGTAGATAATAAAATAAGTATAGCAGATGCACCAGGATACATAGAAAGAACATTTTTAGGAACAGTAAAACTATGGTTACTTAATTTATCAGATGATTATCTAAAAGCGTTAAGAAATAATAAAACAATAAATAACGAAGACACCACTACATCTATGGATATATTACATAAATATGAACTAGCAATAAGAAGTGAATTTAGTAGTACAACTTCCGAAGTAGAAGAACAAAAAAAAGATAAACAATTTAATAGAAATTTAATGATAAAATTAGCAATATGTAATATGTGTTATATAGATGAATATACATGTGTATTTAGAGAATATTATTATAAAGGAAAATATACACCAGAAGAAGCAAAGGAAGTTAGAAAATTATATTTTACAAAATTACCGAAACCATTTAGTACAAAAATAATAAAAGATTGGAATAGTGCAGGATTAACAGATACATTAGGAGCTATGGTAAATTTTTTACAAAACTGGTATTCAGGTATATGTGAAAAATACAAAACAAAAATGAAGATGGAAAAAACTATAATAAAAAATCTACAATGTTGCAGAGATAGAGTAGCACCTCAATTTGGATGCACAAATAATTATTATAAAAAGAATAGGAAACCAGGAAAATTTAAAAGATATAAAACCCACTTTAGAAATAAAAGGCCTAGAAGACAATATTATGTAAGGAATAGTAATAATAAGAAACCATTTAGACCACAAAAGAAAATAACAGAATGTACATGTTATAATTGCGGAAAATTAGGACATTTAGCTAAAGATTGTAGATTACCTAGAAATCCTAAAAGAAAGCAGGTAGCAGAAATAATAATAAATAATGAAGAATATATATACAACTAGAATATTTAGATTATGAATTAAGTGATAATGATAGCATATATGAATTATCTGAAAATGAATTATACGAAGAATCAGAAAACGAAGAAGAATTAGAAAATGACTGAAAAAGAAGTAGATATAATAACAGAAGAACATATAGATGAAGAATCTTCGGAACAGAAAGTAATATTTGACGTAAATATATTTGAGCAAATAAAAGGAAAAGAATTAGATTTAAGTGTAAAGAAAATATTTGAATTACCAAGATTAAAAAATATATTTAAAAGACAAAAAGAAGAATATTATGTGGTAAGTCAAAAAGAACATATTATAGACTGTAAATATACTAAAGGAAAAGCTAGGATACCTATAATAAACAAAAGAGTAATAAATAAAGAAATACAAACACTAAGAACTAAAGAACCAATAAAATATGTACACTTAGGAGGAACAGAAATATTAATAAAAGCATGTTTTAGAGAAGGAATAGATACACCAATAGAAATATACATAGCGGATGATAGAATAATTGAACCTATAGAGAAAAGCGTAATAAGTGCAGTAAAAGGAAACCTAATATACCAAAAATTTAAATTCATAATAAGTGCAAATTATTCAGTGCCAATAAACGATTGCAACATAGATAAATCATTAGTATTATATTGGAAAATGACAGGAATTGAACTAGCCCCAGGAAGTAAAGTATTCACAGCCAGATGTAAAAATTTATATGTATTAACAACTAAACATAAAATAACAGCAAAAAATAAAATCAATCGAATAAAAATAGAAAATCCATTTGAACAAATAGTCTCAGTAATAGATAGTAATGACTATAGTTATAGAGAAATAGATGCAGAAGAAAACTTAGAAATTATAAGTGATAGAATAAGTACATCTAGAAGGAGAAACTATAGTGATACACCACAATCCTCAAGAAACTCAGTAACAATAAAAGAAATAGAGCCGAATCATTATTATATAACTGGAATATTAGAACAAAGAAAATTTATTATAATAATAAATACAGGACAAGAAGAGAATTATATAATAAGGGAATTAGTAACAGAAGAAGAAATAAATCATATAGAAAACTCAGATTTACCAAAAGAATTTATAGCCTTTAAAGATCAGTAGAAAAAGAATTAATTATTGGTGGAATACCAATGACAATAAAATTTAAGATATATCAAGGAAATAATAATATTATATTAGGAATAAAATGGTTAGAAGAAATGAAACCATATAAATTAGAAGATACACAGTTAACTATCACATATAAAGGTAAAAAAGTAATAATTAAAAGGACAATGTGATGAAAATCCACATACTTGCTAAAATAATAGTACCAGGATATTATAATAGATATTACACTCCGATGATAGATACAGGATCAGAAGCTAATGTGTGTAAGCATAATTGTTTACCAGACGAAAAATGGGAAAAGTTAACCACACCAATAGTAGTAACGGGATTTAATAATGAAGGGAGCATGATAAATCATAAAGCAAGGAATATAAAATTACAAATATGGGATAAAATATTAACTATAGAAGAAATATATAGCTATGAGTTTACAAATAAAGATATACTATTAGGAATGCCTTTTTTAGAAAAACTATATCCACATATAATAACAAAAACACATTGGTGGTTTACAACGCCATGTAAACACAAAGTAGCAGCTAAACGAGTATATAATAAAATTAGAAAATCTACCCCATGGATAAAAGGAAGTGAAAAAATTACCCAAAAATTAGAAAATATAAAAACAAACGAGCACAGAATAGAGTTAATTATATTCTCCATAGATAAATTAAAATTAATCCAAGAAAAATTAGAGCCACTATATAGTGAAAACCCTTTAAAAGGATGGGAAAAACATAAAACTAAAGTAAAAATAGAATTAATTGATGAAAATAGCATAATTACACAAAAACCTTTAAAATATAATTTTGATGATTTAGATGAATTTAAAATGCATATAAAAGAATTATTAGAAAATAAATATATACAAGAAAGTAACAGTAAACATACAAGTCCAGCATTTATAGTAAATAAACATAGTGAACAAAAAAGAGGAAAAAGTAGGATGGTTATTGATTATAGAAATTTAAACGCTAAAACTAAAACATACAATTATCCGATACCAAATAAGATATTAAAAATAAGACAAGTTCAAGGATATAATTACTTCAGTAAGTTTGACTGTAAATCAGGATTTTATCACCTTAAGTTAGAAGATGAATCTAAAAAATTAACAGCATTCACAGTACCACAAGGATTTTATGAATGGAATACCTTTTGGATATAAAAATGCACCAGGTAGATATCAACATTTTATGGATAATTATTTTAATCAGTTAGAAAATTGTATAGTATATATAGATGATATATTATTATATTCAAGAACACAAGATGAACATATAAAATTACTAGAGAAATTTATACATATTGTTACACGTGCAGGAATCAGTCTAAGCAAGAAAAAAGCAGAAATAATGAAAACACAAATAGAATTTCTAGGAATAGAGATAGATAAAAATGGTATAAAAATGCAACCACACATAGTACAAAAAATAATAAATTCTGATGAACAGATAGATACAAAAAAGAAATTACAATCATTTTTAGGACTAGTAAATCAAGTAAGAGAATATATACCAAAATTAGCAGAAAATCTAAAGCCATTACACAAGAAATTAAAGAAAGATGTAGAGTATCACTTCGATAATAAAGACCAAGAACAAATAAGAAAAATAAAACTACTATGCAAGAATTTACCAAAACTATGTTTTCCAGACGAAAATAAAAAATTCATATATATAGTTGAATCAGATGCAAGTGAAATCAGTTATGGAGGAGTATTGAAATATAAATATGATAAAGAAAAAATAGAACATCATTGCAGGTATTATTCAGGAACATTTACCAACCCTGAAATAAAATGGGAAATAAATCGCAAAGAACTATATTCGATATATAAATGTTTGTTAGCTTTTGAACCATATATTGTGTATAATAAATTTGTTATTAGAACAGATAATACGCAAGTAAAATGGTGGTTGACGAAGAAATTACAGGATTCAGTTACGACAAAGGAGATACGAAGACTTGTATTAAATATATTAAATTTTACATTTACAATTGAAGTTATTGGTACTAATAAAAATACAATTGCAGATTACATATCAAGACAAGTCTACTCAAACTGAAGAAGTTATTGAAAAAGCTACTATGGATGATATACTTAAAGTTATGATGACTCTCTGCAAAGAGGTCGATAACTTAAACAAAGAGATATCACAAATTAAAGCTAGCCAGCAGCATGGTAAGTATGCGAATCTATGTCGATCGGAAGACATTAAAATTCCAGAGCTAAAAGGTGACGGTGGGAAACACCTAAAAACCCAAAATACTTTGATTTATGCAGGTGAAGCATCTACCAGCAAGACATCTACAAAAGAAGAAAGAAAATATGTCAGTACAAATCTAAATAAACTATTTGAAACTCCATATATTCCGACTCCAAAAAACCAAAGAATTCCATTTATACCTCCACAAATAAATACATACAAAGAAAGCCTCAACCAAGAAAAAAAGACCTACAACCACATAACCCAGTCATATATAAATAATATCCACAAAATCCAATTATTTCTAAATAAAAATCCAAGATCCAAAACTACCACTAAACCAGATGAAGACTACATAACCCAGAGCTTACAAGGATATAATAAGCTAATAGGACAGCCAAAAACTAGTGCGAATCTAGTAGCGACATGCTACCATTATGGGCTATTACATACAGTATATACGAGCACAGGAGATGAAATAGCTAAATTACCGGAGCTACATAGAGCATTTACGCAATACAAGAAGATAACTAAAGGAACATTATTTTATATCAGGATATATTCAGCCACAGCCGAAATATTATACGACGAGATCAAACCAGTTATTCAAGTTATCAAGATAGGACTCACACGAGATATGATTATACCGGAGAAAATAGAAGAACATGACGAAATAACTAGAGAGGAAATACCAGAGTTTTATGCAGGGAAACGACTTATTGGAATAGCTACAATATTACAAGAATTATCGACAAATTATATGCACAGGAACCCTATATGGAGCTACTACGCAAGAGAACAGACTATGATATATTCAACTTGTAGAGAAGAACGCATTAATGACATGGAAGAAATAAGACAGTGGGCATTTAGCCTATTGAGACCAGAAGAACAGCCATTGGCGCAAGCTATTAGAAAAAATTTTATTTCAGAAGAGTTGATGACAAGATATTGTAAATTAATTAGTCAAAAATATCCGGACCACAAATGTTCTAAGTGTCAAGGAGACAATAATGTAATTCCCGAGGTACAGCTAGAGTAAGAAGAAAAAGCTAGAAGAAGCCAGAAGATAATGAAGCCAACAGCTATTGAAGACAAAGAATAGTGGAAGACAAAGCAAAATAATGAACGGCAAAGAGATAGGAAGAAAAGATGTAAAAAGTTTTTTGTTTTTTGTTGAGTTGTAAAGTAGTAATAGTAGATAGGAGGACAGATGTAGTGTTTTCTTTGAATTTTGTAATTAGCACATGTAAAATGAAGAGTAGGATAGGAATCTTTTGACTTTTGTAAAAAGTTAAGAATAGTAGGACATTAGGTGTAAAGTAGGAATAGTGAAAGGAGATTAGGACATTGTTAGATCTCTCCTATAAATAGCTAGTATTAGAAATAAGAAAGTAAGACTTTCTTGACGGAAAGCAAACCCTCTTTGTACACAAATAAATTCTCAGAAATAAGATAACAGCTTTTCAAGCATATATGGAGCAAGATAAGAGCAAGGTATATTTGTTCATAACTATGCATAGCTAAATTATTGATTCCTGAATATCATAGCATGCATAAATAAGTTATATTTGTTATTATTTGCTAGAATTATTTGAATCATAATTTCGTATTGTTGACATGAGGAAACAGGGGAAACAATCCGAAAATAATATCCAGAGGTTGAAACCAAGGCGAAAGTATGAGAATGCCGTAATGGGAGTAGACAGAGTGGTATTATCTAGGAGGGGAAAGTACCTTGAAAAGTACGGTGTTAACAATAAGAGAGTATGGTTAAAATAAATCTAGTAATAATAATCAAGTGTAATGATTATTAACATGCTATGGTATGAGGGAATTAACCAAAAGCAAAGCATAAAAACATGAACATGAATGACGAAATAATACCTACTTATTTCACATATTTGCATGATAAAGTAATTTATGATTATAAAATATTGATTTTGTATGTGCTTAGAGACATAGAAATTACAGATATAAGGAAACTAATATGGGAAAAAATATTTAATAACGAAGACCTAGAACTAATAAATCAAGAATGGTATCAAATAGAGTTGCGCGAATTAGACTTAGAGCTAGGAAATCTTGATATAAACTGCCTAGAGATAGACTCAGATTAATGGAAAAATATTTAGGGAACCTTGATATAAACAACTTAGAAATGGAAAAATATTTTGAAGTATGGCAAAAAATAAGTAGGATTAATTATAAGATAAAATTTGTTAAGAATCCTAGAAAACTAAGCAAACTATTTAAAATTCTATACAAAAGAACTACACCATATAGAATCCCTAGAATTATTCTAGATAAAATAGCATGAAAAGGGAAAATAGTAGGACCACCCCCCAGTTTGCGAAAAGGGAAAATAGTAGGACCACCCCCCAGTTTGCAGTCAAGTGGTTTTTTTATGCTAGTGAGCATTGGTTGTTTGTTTTTCTCGGGTGATTAGAGTCGTCCCACTTTGTTTGGTTGGTTTAGGAGGTTAGCTGGTATGGGTTTCTTCCCTTGTTTTCTTCTGCTTCAAGTCAAGTATGAGATGTTCTCATTTTTTTCCACCAGTCATTATCGGGATGAGTTTTGATCGTAATATTCTGGTCAAGCATTTGATTGTGGCATTGTGGCTATGTTTTGACTATAGTATTGTGGTTGAGTTTTTACTAGGGCATTTTGGCTAACTATTGAATGTGGCATCGTGGTTGAGATGTGATCGTAGTATTTTTGTGAGGTTAGGCATTAGGCCTATTCTTCTCCTGCCTTATCGAGTGCCGCATGTAAAGGATGTAAGAGTTAAAGGAATAGCTCTAAAATCGTCTAAAAAGGAGTCTCTATCAGGTTGGTTGTACCTTTGAAAGGGATTGTAAGGTTCAGTGTATACCAAGAAAGGGTTTCGTCTAGTTTGAAAAAGAGAGAGATGACTCATTGTTTATGTATATGTGTCCCAGTAGCTGACTGAGGTGACGACTGAGGGTTTGCTTGAGCTTGTGTGTAGTGACTTGTAGACCGAGTACAGATTGTAGTTGCATTTCCTTCGATAGGTTTGAGGTCAGATTTTTCTCTAATAAGGGTTTGAGGTAGTGGCCATTTCTAGTACTACCTTTAGGAGCTTGTTGCATCGACTGTGGTTTCCTTGTTATATTCTTTGGAAGACCCAAGTTTCAGTAACATCTATGGATTAGGCAACTTTCATATTCAGAGCCTAGTTGACTTTGGTTCCTAAGTGTCTATCGACAACATATGGGTCTACTCATGGGTTTGACAGAGGCAGTGTTTGGCAATGCAAATTTAGTTTCAGAATTATGGGCTAGCAGGTTACATTTGATGGTTTGTTGAAGGTTCTCTTTGGTTGCAGAATTTTTGGGTAGGAAAGTAGTGATTACAGACAACTTATCTTTTCTATCTCCGTTTTAGAGTGGCCATTGTCCTTGGACATCTAGTGCTTGTCTAACCATTTGATTAAGTTGGGCATTACAGATCTCAGCAGTGTTCTTGTCAGTACGTGGTTCATTCTACTTCGATTGGAAAGAATCAGTGGTGATGTATTATTTGTGATCATGTTGTGTAGTTTAGAGCTAGCAGGGCTACTCTAGGTCCCGATGATACATTGAATTTGATAGTTGCCTTTGTATTCTGAGGGTTGAAATCTTGATTTGGTGGACTCTCCAAGTGGTGGTCTATTGTGTGGGATTCTGGCATTGGTTAGACTCGGACAGTGTGGACTAGAAGTTCGGTATGTTGTATGCTTCGGAGTTAGTGGGTTATGTGCAGATTTAGTAGAGCGGTTGTTTCGATCCAAGGGGTGAGTTGGAAGGTGAAGACCTTTGCAATATCTAGGTGGAAACCTTGGACATCAGACACCCTTCCTTTGCCTACAGGGTGTTTGGACTTGATATTCGCGGCATAGTGGACTTCTTTCGGAGGTGAGACTAGTAAGTTAATCTTAAAATTCTAATAGTGTTTGACTGTTTGGAGTAGCAGTTGTATTTCTGAGAGTTTGGAGCTTAATTGATGGCTACAGAATTCGTGGAAGCCTTACCTCACTCTTTGCAGATACTTGGTCTTGGTTTGGGTCTTTTGGGAAGGTTGCCTGGTTCATTAACTTTCAGTCAATTTAGGCTTGGCGTGGTTCAACGAGGTTGGTTTCATTCTATAGTGAGGAGGTTCTCCATTGACACAGGGTGTTCATACATGTCCTCCCCAACCTTGATGTGTAGGCTTCAGTTGAATTATGATAGTTGGTTCAGATAGGTTCAAATATCGATATTTATGTTAGCAAAGGTATCTGTTCATTGGTCGATGGTCAGTCAGAGCAGAGTGTTGCAACTTTCGAGTATGTGCTTGGTGTTAGTATTTCAGATGTCAAAGGATAGTAGGCTATAGCTTAGCTTGGATAGAGTTCGAGTATAATGATGACTTCATTCGAAGTGGTGTACGAGCGAGAACTATGGATCTCGAGTAGGTTGGCTGATGTTTTGAGGGTGGCTCGAGTGTTCGGCTTGTGTGAAGCTTCATAATTATGGTGTACAAGGATTCAGGTAAGAATAAAGGGTTTTTGTAGATCAGCGGGTTCATGAGTTAGAGTTTTGGTTGGTGACTTTGTGGGTCAACATGGTTGTGGTATCGAGGATTCGAGTCCTATGTCTTGATCGCCTTGGTCCTCTGGTTTCAGTGTTGTGTTGGTGCTTTCCGGTTGAGATTCTTGAGGCTCAATTAAGGGTGGAAGATCTTTGGTGTTTTGGAGTTAAAGTTTGGAATCTAGCTTTGCTAGAGCGAAGTTAAGGCTTGGTTGCTTTTATTTAAGTTCCGCTCTGTTGGGTACCGTTTGGTCAAAGAGGCTACCTGGGTTTTCGAGAGAGTGATTTGGGCTTTGTATCCATAGTTCTTGAGTCTCTGTTGCTTACTCCTTTCTTGACTTTCGAGGATAAAAGTCTTTTTTAGTAGTGGATGATGTAATGACCCTTCCGGTCATTCTCCTATTTTCACCTTCCTTGTACTGTTAGAGCTTGCCTGTAGCAGCCTCAAGTCATTTATGGCTTGTTGGGACTAAGAGTGGCCGCCGGACCGGTACGGACCGGTACCATTCCGGTCCATTCTGGTACCGGTACCGGGCCATACCGGTCCGGTACGTACCGGGATGGAACGAAATGGTACCGGCCGGTGACCAGAACAGACCGGGTTTGCCGATCCATACCGGCAAACCGATATCGGTTTGTACCGGTTACAAACTGGTTTCGGTCCGGTCAACGCGATTATTTTTTATTTTTTTAAAAAAAATTATTGTTGTTTCCAGCCGTTGGGTAATGGCTATTTCAGCCACCCAACGGCTATTTTAGCCCCCCCCCCCCCCCCCCCCCCCCCCCCCCCCCCCCCCCCCCCCCCCCCCCCCCCCCCCCCCCCCCCCCCCCCTCAATAGCTCCCCTCCTATTTTTTCATTATAAATACCCCTGTCTCTTTTAATTTTTATTCATCCATTCAACTCTCATTCTCTCTCAATTTTCATCTCTTAATATTTACAAATTCTATAATTATTGTTATTATTTTGCAAGTGAAGTATAATTTGGTGAATTTTGGAGGAGCAATCTTCTTCAAATTTCAGTTATAATCGTCTGTTTTTACGGCAGACATTTGGTATATTGGTTCCACTCTTTAATTTTTAAATTTTTATTCTTGTTTATTAGTTGTGACTTGTGATTTATTTGTGAACTTGTGATTTGTGAACTTGTGATTTATTTATTTTAATTTGCTAATTTTATATTTTATTATATTATGGATCCATCTCAAAAAAAATTCGGTAAAAAAGGTATTATTTCAAGAACAAAAAGTTATGTGAAGGGTAAAATAGGTAGTGGTTCTTCAAGTTCTTCTCTCCGCCCTGCTCTTCCTCAAATTAGATTTAATACAGATGAATTTACGCATGTTAATGAAACTAATTTTCCATTTACTACGGATGACCCTATTCCCAACGAAGCTTATGAAAGAATGTCTAATGATTTAGAAGATGAATTAAATGAAGAAGTAGAAATGCACGAGGATGATGATTTAGAAGAAACTGATACACCGACTAGTCCCTTTATTGCCCCCTCCCCCACTATTCCCCAAGCTCCAACTCAGGATAATCCTCAAGTTAGAGCTGATCTTCCCCCTATTGCTCCAGTGAGGGGTAAGACCAAACCACAACGTCCTTTAAAATCAGCTGTGTGGAAATTTTGTTATTTAAATGAAGAAAAAATTGTGTCTACGTGTCGTATTTGTAAACAAAGTTGGAAATATGTATCTGGTGCTAGTGGAGGTTCGACTGGGAGGTTAAAAGCTCATTTGCTTAAGAAACATCCGATAGAGTGGCAAGCATATCTAGCTAGTCAAGGTGATGCTGGCTCTAGCGTTGGACCTTCTGTTGGTGGGTCAAACATGATTCAAACTTCACTAAATCCTTCAAACCCTGCTAGTCATGTTTCACAACGGCCCTATAATAGGGACCGTGATCGTGAAAATTTTGCTAAAATGGTTGTTGTTTGTGGTTTGCCTTTTAATTTTGGAGAACATGATGGTTTTATAAGATATATTCGGGATACATTTTATCCCAGTTTTGAAGGTATTACAAGAAGCATGGTAAAAAGAGATATTTTTGAATTTTATGAAAAACATATGCAATATTTTCGTAAATATTTTTATATGATGGATTGTAGGGCTTCTATTACCACTGATATGGGTCGTAGTCTTAACGAATTTGATTATTTAACTGTTACTGCACATTGAATTGATTATAAATGGATAATGCAAAAAAGAATTATCGCTTATAAATTTGTGAACACAAAAAAACTGGTGCTTATATTTCTTCAAGTGTATTAAAAATTTTACAACGTTTTTATCTTACTGATAAAGTGATTAGTATTACTTTAGATAATGCTTCTGCTAATTTAAATGCTATGACTATGCTAGAAACTAGACTTTGTCCAATTAGTAAATATGCTTTTCATATCAAATGTGGTGCACATATATTAAATTTAGTTGTGGAAGATGGTATTAGGGTATTTGATAGTTGTATTGATAAAGTTGAAAATCCAATTTTTTGGATTTTTCATATGAATAATAATAGTAGAATTCAACAATATAAATATTTTTGTAAATTGTGTGAAGTTCCATTTAGAAAAGTTCCAAAGCATGTTAAAACTAGATGGAATTTTTTTTATGAAATGCTTGAAGTTGCTTATAAGTATAAAAAGCCTATTACTATGATGTTTAATAGTCATAATGCTTATCCTGATGATAAACTTGCGGATAGTGATTGGGATGCAGTAGAAGCACTTAAAATCTTTTTAAAATCATTTTTTGATGCTACCAAACTTTTTTCTGGAACATATTATCCTACTATTAGTGAAATTTTAATACATATTTGGATAATTCATGAATTTTTGTTGTCTATAAAAAAAATTCATTTTTTAAAGATTCTATTGAAGCTATGATTAAAAAATTTAAAAAATATTTTTTTCCTATTCCACAAATTTATTTAACTGCAATTCTTTTTAACCCGGAATATTTTAGTTAGAGAAATTTATACTAATTTAAATATTTCACCACAAGAAACACCAGATTTAATAACATGTCAAGATAGTATTAAAATTTGGGCTAAGGAAATGTATGACAAATATACTGTGACCTTAGAAAATCTTGATCATGCCCCTCAAACTTCTACGTCGAGATCAGGTGTCCATGGTAAAGCAATATCACAACTTGGTCTTATTTTTCTAATAAGTATGAATTTTCTAAGTATCTTGAACAGGGTGTTGATAATATTCCAACTACGGATGGCATACCACAGCTATTGGATTGGTGGAAATGTCGTGAAGAACTCTTTCCAAAACTTAGCAAGAGGGTGAGAGACGTGCTAGTTATTCAAGGATCATCAGTTGCTTCGGAGCAAGCTTTTAGCGCGGCAAGATTTCAAATTGGAGACCATAGATATTCCTTAGCAGAAGACAGTTTGGAGGTATCGGGGTTGTTTAGATATTGGATCAACGCCGAGCGAAGAAAAATTGGAAGACCAAAGTTGCAAAAAGTAGCAGAACAAGCCATAGATAACCTCATTGGATTTGATAGTGATGATGGCGCTGAACTTGAAGATCGTCAAGCAGCTTTACCAGGAATTGAGGTTGAAGAAGCTGAAACTTTACAAAGTTTAGAAGATAAATTTATAAATCTATACAACTATTAGTATTACATTCGAGGCTTAGTTGAAACAGAAACCTTCCTAGAAGGTGGCTGCGTAAATTAGGCGCGCTTAGTTGAAACAGAACCCTTCCTAGAAGGTGGCTGCGTAAATTAGGCGCTTTACTAATAGTTGTAAATTGTAATATTAGTTTGAAATTTTGAATAAATTGATTTTTTTTTAATTTTTATCATTGTTTTATACTTTTATAGTTTTATACTTTTATTCATTGAAAACATAAACTAATAAATTGAAAACTTTAAAAAATAAACAACAAACTTATAAATTGAAAACTTAAAAAAATAAACTAAAACATAAACTAATCGACTTCAAAACATAACTTATAAATTGAAAACTTAAAAAAATAAAAAACTTTAAACAAACTAAAACATTTCAAATATATAACTTAGAAAATATATATAAACTATAAACTTAATCAAACTTCAATTAAAATAAATAAAACTTATAAATTAAAAAACTTTAAAAAACAAAAACTTTAACAAACTAATAAACTTCAAATATAATTTATATAAGTTATAAAATTTTAAATCATTATTAACTATTTCACTTTTAAGTTATAAATTATAAAAACTTTTATGTTATAAGTTATCACTTGAACCATTCAGATACGATACCATTCTGGTACGGTACCATTCCGGTACGATACTAGTCCATTCCGGTTTAAACCAGAATGGGATGGAATCCGGTTTCCATACCGGTTGAACCAGTCTGGTTCATTCTGGTACCGGTCTCCATTCCGGTACTGGCCGTACCGGTCCAGTCTGATACAGGTCTGTTCCGGTCCGGCCATCCTATTCCGGTCCGGCGGCCACTCTTAGTTGAGACTAGTAGTTTGGTGCCTGGGCCATTTGTTTGGTCTTCATGGGCATTTGCCCATTTTAGAGCTTCAACATTGGAAATCATTGACGTTGGTCAACATTCTTGGTAATCATGCTCGAAATCAAATTTCAACAGTTATGTTAGTTACAGAGCATGGACTTTGGTCTAGTTGGACCTTTGGTCAGGATACAGGAGCTTCTCAACTTGAAATTCTCTCTCGTTCTGTGTTTTCAGGCCAGTTTGGGTTGTTTGGTTGACTTTGGTCAACATTCAGAGAAGACGGCCTCTGATGGAAATTTATCCCATGTTGTTAGCTCCAAAATATCAATTTTGGTCTAGAGGGACCTTTGGTGCGGGTTTTGCTTTCGGAATCATTTTGGGCCATGGGGTTCCGCTTGGGCAAAGTTGGCCTAAGGTTGGTTTTTGGGTGAGGGGCCTACTTTTCGCTAACCCAACCTCCTTTGGGATTTTCATCAATTTCATTGAGTCCAAAATACAATTTCTAGTTGAATAGATCAGGTCATTTGTGTTCGCGGGACCCAAGATGCATTCTCGAGGGTCCATTGGAGTCAAATTCTAAGTTGGCATGGTTGTTGTCATGGCACCAGCTAGCCTATGCCCACGCATGGGCACGACCATGTGCGCGCAGCAGCGTGCTGCCTCTTGGCCATCACCTAGGCACCACATGGGCCGCGTGCGCTGTGGCTGCGTGCATATTGGCCGGCCGCATGCATGCTGGCCTAGTGCATGGACTAGACGCTTCCTGGCCTACATGTGCGCGTGTTCCCAGCCGTGTGCGCATGGTCCATGCGCAATGGCTGGCGTGTGTGCGCAGTGGCCGGCGCCTGGACGCTATAAATCCCTTCTTCTCCAATTGTTTTTCTAATTTCTCTTGGATGATTCCTCAATTAAAATATCTCCAAAGCCACCATTTTAAACCTGGTTCTTTCCCATAACTTAGAGGCTACCACATTGATGATTCTTGTTCGATTTTTGACTTCTAAGTCGGGTAAGTTTACTCATACATTTTTTCGATTTCTCCCATAAATTCCCTCTTTAAATTCTTGACTCTTGGGGATTTTTTAAGCCCTTGTCATGGTCCGTTTCCTCTCATTTTTGGAGCATGTTCTCCCGGGGACATAGGGAACATTGTGGTATTTTCATTTCCGACTTCAGGTTGAAAAGCCCAAGGGCCCGCCTGTAACCCAAATTTTGACTCGGCTATGTTTTAGCATTATGGGTATCATTAGTCTTGTTTTGACATGTAGATTACTTGTTGATAGTGCTTTTGTGAATTGGAGCTTCTCGAAGAAGTTCGAGCTTGTCGTTCCCCCAGCTAGTTGTCGGACTAAAGGTAGGTTATGACTTTCCCTACCTAGACTCTGTGTATATAGGCTATAGCTGCATTAATTAGTATCCTTGAGTGGGTTGTTATAGGTTGTTACCCCAGACCTTGTCCTTCTCTTCTGTCTGATTTATCCATACGTTGTTTGTAGTACTCATTGTAGTATTGTGATATAACCTTTGTGGCCCTGTGTGTCCTTTGAATATGCCTCTGGACCTTAGACGATGGGATATTGGGAATGTCCGAGAGTCTCGAACATCATGATATTACTTTAGGCTGGTTATTTGTGATGTAGTGCTAATTGTGCCTGTGCAGGGCCGATAGGAATGTGTGTGAGCCATTTTGGGCTAATCTATTAATTGTGAGCATATCATTCATGTAAAAGTTGTCCCTGCATGTTTTACTATTATTTTGGCTTCGGGACTACTATAATGATTTTCTAAACTTTGCATGGCCCCGGGGGCCTATTTTTGGTAAAATGATTATGAAAGGGTTTTGGTACTGACTTTTATAAAACCTCTTGGAGTGGAGGGGAAATTACGCTAATTTTATCACTGGTTTTCATAATGTTACTAGGCTCAGCTAGGTCGTAGCGCTAGACTTGATTTTCTACAGATTTAGACCCGGATACGTGTTGGGCACCCTTTTAAGGGATTTGAGACTTGACTACTGATTTAGACACGGATACACTCCATGTACCCTTTATAAGGGTTATTGAGATTTGACTACAATTTTAGACCCGATTGGATTCCCGACATGTACTGTGAGGTTTTGATTATTGAGATATATATTTAAAATTTTTGTTTTTAGTATGTGTTTTACGGGTAGACCTCCATGGACCCTGCTGTTCTTGGATCAATAGCTACGGGCCGTTGAGTCTGCCAGGAGAAAGGGTGTACGATGCAGTTGGGGTATTCAGGAGAATTCCTTCCACGGATCCTGCCTCTATTGGGCCTTTGAGGTACCAGAGGGGGTATTATAAGCGTTACTATCACACTGGCTCCATCATCATCATGCATATTTCATTCGGATTCCACCCTTGTTTGTTGTGTGCTACGCTTCAATTGTATAGGTGGCCGGAGGGTTTGTTTTCACTTGAATGCGTTCCTAGGTTGTATGGGTGGCCATTGGTACTGTAGGTACATTATATAACTCCTTTTGTACTGTAGAGCTTGTTATGGCCTTTGGATATTGATGGATTAGCAGTTTCTAGTATGTTGAGGCCCTGGTTATTTGGATAGTGATTATTTAGGGGCTAGAGGGTCTTATATTGTTGAGGCACTATTTTTGTGTCCTTCTGAGCGATTGTGGGTTATCGTATTCTATTCTCTATTGTTGTTATTGATTAGTGGATCTCAGTTCTTGTGGCTTGGTTATTCGATCCTAGGGTTGAACTTGAGAGATTGTATTTATGTCTATGCTTATCTTGAAGTTGGGTTTTTAGTATGATTTTGTTAAGTTTATTGCTTCTAGCTTGAGTATGTTTAATTGATTCCCTTCTTTCCCTTGTTAACTTGAGGTTACCGGTATACTGCTCTTCTCCCTAAACTCTTTTTTTATATATATACTATTGTTGCAAGGATCCCAGGTGTGTTCTCCTTTCTTTCACCTGTGTTCCTGTGTATGTATATCTTTTGTGCTAGCATTATATTCTTGTAACTCTTGGTTGACTATTCTCCATACTAATTTCCATGTGCTTTCTCTATTGCTTCAGTGACTGTTTCTTGCTATCTGCTATATATTACTATTTTTATATCTTATATGCGCTCAGTCGAGCGATGATTCCTACTGGGTACCCATTGCTTAGCTATTAGTGCTCATACTACACTTCTGCATCTTTTGGGTGTAGATATTAGTGTGAGCATTCGCCGTTGATCGCATGGAGACTCATGCAACTTTTGGATATTCGAGATTAGGATAAGCGCCTGACGACCGCGGCTTGACCACATCTCATCTTTTGTACTTTTACTCTTTGTATATTCGTAGACAATGTTACTTATTGTTTTGTTACTTCTAGCACTTGTATTCTATTAGAAGCTTTTGTACTATCGATACCAAGTCTTGGGGTTGGTGTAGTTTATTTATGTGTATATATATTTTAGGTTATTTTCTTCCGTGTTGTTTTTATCTTATATTTTCTTCTGCTTATATCTGCTTATTTTGCGTATTGGTTAGGTAGTAGCCCATTACTAACCGTTTTGGGATACAAGAATTGGTTTGCCTACTGAAGGGTTGTAGTTGTCATCATGACCTGAGAAATCGATTCGTGACGCGATATGAAAATAGTAAGATGTAATACTGAATTTTTAAAATGGTTTGAGTATACTAGAAAATTAGACGATAAAAAAGAATCATTAAATATGATTGTCAATAAATAGTATACTAATACTAAGGTGGTTGAATCAATAATTCCCCCATTGGAAGAAATTAGTTTATCAATAGATGGTAGAATCGTTACATCTACACCCTTTAAACTTGATATATTAGATGCTAAAGGTGACCCGACAAATAAAAATATAAATCGGATAATTCAGCAAAATAATTATACAAATCAACGGCTATATGTAGTCTCCAATCAAATCCTTAAGGCTGATAATAAATCAACTTTTCAAGGTAAACCAAGTTCTTCCTATAATGATAAGGATAAGAAATTAGAAACTCAACCAACATTTAAATTACCAGAAATTTCAAAAGATAAATTCCCAAAATTTGATAAAATGTTTTAAATCGCAGATGATCTTATAGAAAAAATTAATGGATGATTAAAATTTGAATTAAAATATAAAGATGATAAGGTCATAAGAACCATATCTGAAAAAGCTAAGAACGACATTAACAAGTTAAGTTCTAGATATTCTAATAAAAATATTTATTATAAGAAACCTTCTTTTCCGGATATGCAGTATCAAGAGAATGATTTTTTATCTCAAACTTAACATTCTAGAAATTAAATAGCTTAATTTAATATTGATGGACTCGCGGAACATCAAATATACAATAAACTGCATGAAATAGGAATGGATATTATGGCATATACAATGAAAAACATTACGGATAAACAAGCTACCATATTAATTTGAAATGGCCCTCCAGGTCATTTTCTATTTTTTGTGCTTTCTCCATGTATCGAGCTTTCCTGCTATGGCTATAGGTCATTTTCACTTACCAGGACTGACGGTTTGGTGCTCGGGCCATTCGTTAGGTCGTTATGGTTATTTCCCTGTTTTAGGATTTGAACTTAGGAAATCATTGACTTCGGTCAACTTTCTTGGTAAACATGCTCGATATCAAATGCTAATAGTTTTGTTAGCTCTGGAATGGGGATTTTGGTCTAGTGGACCCTTTGTCGGGATTTGGGAGCTTTCAGTTTGATTTTGTCTTAATTTCTGTGTTTTCAGGCTAATTAGGCTTATAGGGTAGACTTTGGTCAACATTCAGAAAATACGGCCTTGGATGGAAATTCAATCAATGTTATTAGCTTTGGAATGTCGACTTTAGACTATAGGGACCTTTGGTTTAGGTACCAAGGCTTCCAGACTTGTTTTTGGCCTTTGGATTTCATTTTGAAAAAGGTTAGCCAATAGTTGGTTTTGGGCGTGGGGCTCACTTTTCATTAAATCATTCTCCGTTGGGATTTTCATCATTTTAGTTGAGTCTGGAATGCCATTTTTAGTTAAATAGCTCAACTCATTTCTGTTCGCGGGACCCCGAATGCATTCCTAGGGGTCCATCCATCAAAGGTTTGGCTAAGGCATGGCTGCAGCATTGCTGCTTGCTGGTATGCCTCAAGGGCGGGCACCTGGCCGTACCTGCACCAGTTCTCCTGCGCCTGCCTGTGCGCACCTACGTGCATGCAGTGCCTTGGCCGCTATAGCATGGTCGTTCCCAAGATGTGGCGTGCGCGCGCCTGTGCTTGCATTGGCGCTCCTGCGCCTTGGCCCTGGCAGCTATAAGCTGGCCACCCATTAAATTTTAAGTCATTTCCCCTCTCTTCCTCAACTTGTTTTTCCTCCATTAAATAGAGCTCTAACCTCCATCTTTCTACTGGTTCATCCCCAATGCTTGGTGGCTCATATGATTCCAGTAAGTGGTTGATTCGTGTATGTTAAATTGGTAAGTTTCTACTCCAAAAATCCTTGATTTTCCATGTAATTCCTTCTTAATCAAGAGGACTTCAAGGCTGTTTTGGGCCCCGAAATGAGTCCTGTTTGCGCTCAACTTTTGGACATAGCTTCTTTAACCCGTTGTAAACATAATTGTGATTTTTGTTTTCCGTTTTGTTAGGCAGGCCCTGAGGGTCATTTTCCAACCCAATTTTCTCGTCTTGACACCTGGAATGTGTTTTTGATACCATGGAAACTTTCTGAGGCTGTTCAGAAGGGGAAGGCACATGTGTGATTGTTCGTGTTTGTGGTTCAGCCCCGAGGTAGGTTACGGTTTACTTTTCTAGACAGAGTATAGTTAGAATTTATATTATATATATTACTGTAATGTCAGGTTGGACTTTAGGTAGCATTTGACTTAAATTCTGTGACTTGTAATAAATTGGTCATTTTGGATTTTAGAGTAGAATCATTAACGGTTATCCTTAGCATAGGTGTTTATAGTATTGTTATGGCTAGCATAGAATCCTTAATATGCTTTTATGAGATTTTAGAGGTAGAGTAGATGCTTTTAGTTATTTTTGTAGTCAGTTTCCATTCGTTTCACCTTATCATCGCTTATGTGTGTAATTGTGGGCCAAGATTGGATGGAATTCCAAGTTAGTTCTCTTGATTGGAGGGTATTTTGCCCTGTTTTGCCTTGTTGTATGCTATTTTCTCTGAACGTGGAAATTTACAAGCTCATACTTCATTCTTATGCATATCGGTACAGAAAGAAAGATTTTCAAAGTCTTGGTTCCAAATTTGAGATTTACTATTGTTACCATGATTTTCGGATTTCAAAGAAATTATCTTGGGTTTTACTACTGGTTTTGTAAAGGAAAGGAAAAATACTACTTTTATATAGGTCCAAGGGATGTTCCCGGACCTTTTATCTGCTTTACTTCTATATATATATATATATAGTCTGATGCGATATTCTAGACCCCCAATCATTATTCCTAGTATTTACTTTCCATATATATATATATACATTTATACTCTGATGCATTATTTTGGGCGCCCGATGTGGTATTTCGGGTTTATACTATTATGCACTCATGCATCACATCATCTCCCATTGCATTGCATTAAGTTGAGTGTACTTGGATTATCGGTTTCCTAGATTGATTTTGTTATTAGTTCTTTCTTGTCATTTTGGTTAGTTCTATTTTGGTTTTATAACTAGATTTAGGTGGATCCCTGTATTTGGCTTGCTTTCCTGTAATTTATATTATATATTATCTTTTTGCGCTCTATCGGCCTATGATGCTTATTGGGTACCCATTGTTTTGGTGCTCATACTACACTTTGCATCAGAAAAAAAATGCAACACCTAGTACGAGCCACCCTTGTTGATCCTTCTATCATTCGAGGCTAGCTGTTGTTCGGATCATGGTGAGCTCCTGACATTTTGGAGACTTTTACTGCTTTTCTTCTACATTTCTGTCTATATTTTGTATTTTGGATAAATAGAGTCTGTTGTATTACTACTGCATACCTTAGACGCTCTTGTACTGGTGACACCAGGTCCAGGTTGGTTCTTGTGTATGTTTTGTCTTCTTGGTCACTTTTGGGACATTTTTGTTTATTTAGTATAGTTGGTATGTATCTATGCTATTGGCCTTATTTCCTTTATATATATATCTCTTTTGCTTTCCATACTTAAACTACTTTATTTAACTTCCGCATTGTTGAGTTGGCTTGCCTACCGGGGGGTTATATAGGCATCATCATGGCTCGGTTTTGGGTCATGATAGAGTGGTATCAGAGTTCTAGGTTCACTGGTCTTACCAGTACAAGAGCAAGATATCTAGTAGAGTCTCGTGGATTGGCACGATGATGTTTGTATCTAATCTGTGCGAGGCTATAGGACATTCCTAGGAAAGATTCCATTTTTATTTGATTCCTTATCATGCTGCCTTGACTTTATCAACTTCTAAGTATTCTTGTTTCACTCTTTCTCAGATGGTTCAGACGAGATCAACAAGGGGTGAGGACGAGGTCCGTGCATCTGCAGTTAGAGCCCCAACTAGGGGATGGGTAGAGGTCGACCTAGAGGTTGAGGTAGGGGATGGGCTGCGGCGCCAGCTCATGCCTAGACTAGGTTACCGTCACTAGAGAAGGAGGTTGGGGTTGAAGAGGTTCAGTATGAGCCACATAGTGTGGGGCCAGTCCAGCATCTGGCAGGTTTCATGGCTACTTGTAACACCCCAGAAACTTATTAAGCTTTAAAACTCAGAATCTCAGAAAAAAAATTCAGCTTTTCAGGGTTCACGAGTCCAAACCACGGACCATGGTCTGAACCACGGGTTGTGGAATGGAGTCGTGGTTTAAGTCTGTCAGTCTCAGACTCTTGTCTGAGAACCATGAGTTGGTTCTATGGATCGTAGTTCAGTCTACGGCCTATCAAGTCAACTCGTGGTA
>QJPP01001507.1:0-58338 GCA_003996215.1 Jaltomata sinuosa | reverse complement strand
TGCTGAAGATTATGCCAAGTTGTATATTAGTGAAATAGTTCGACTTCATGGTGTCCCAATTTCCATTATTTCAGATAGGGGTGCTCAGTTTACATCAAATTTCTGGAGGTTTTTCCAGAGAGGCTTAGGTACTCAAATAAGTCTCAGTACAGCTTTTCATCCACAGATTGATGGACAAGCTGAATGCACTATTCAAACACTCGAAGATATGCTACGAGCTTGTGTACTAGATTTTAAAGGGAGTTGGGATGACCATTTGCCACTAATTGAGTTTGCCTATAATAATAGCTTCCATGCAAGCATTCAAATGGCTCCTTATGAGGCTTTATACGGACGAAAGTGTAGATCACCGATTGGATGGTTTGAAATTGGAGAAGCAGGATTATTAGGGCCAGACCTAGTTAATCAGGCAATGGAGAAGGTGAAGCTAATCCGAGAAAGATTACTAACAGACCAGAGTAGGCAGAAATCATATGCAGATGTGCGACGTCGGGATTTGGAATTTAATATTAGTGATTGGGTTTTCCTAAAGGTTTCTCCCATGAAAGGCGTTATGCGATTTGGTAAAAAGGGAAAGCTTAGTCCAAGATATATTGGACCATACAGGATCATTCGGAGGGTAGGAAAAGTGGCATATGAGCTAGATTTACCCACAGAATTGGAGACAGTCCATCTTGTATTTCATGTATCAATGCTACGAAGGTGCATAGGATATCCTTCACGTATTATGCCTATTAAAGATGTTCAACTTTCTGAAGACTTATCCTATAAGGAAGTACCAATTTCTATCCTAGATCTTCAAGTTAGGAAGCTCAGAACCAAAGTAGTAGCCTCAGTAAATGTGTTGTGGAGAAACAATAATAATATCGAGGAAATGACGTGGGAAGCCGAGGAAGAAATGAGAAAAAAGCATCCCCAGTTATTTATGACTTGAAGATAGTATAGAGGTAAGTCATATTCTTATGTTCTTGATACTCTTCCTACTATGCAAATATGATCAGGTTTGAACATGTGAAAATGATTATATTTAATTGTATATAGTGTATCGCCCTGTGAGGCATCGTGCTGGACTTTTGCTGAGTTTCAGGTTTTTGGATAGTCCCAATTATAAAGGAAACTCTGTCAAAATTTCAAAAAAATCCTAAGGGACTAGAGCTCTATATTCATTACCCTCATTCGAGGACGAATGATTCTAAGGGGGGAAGGATGTTGTAACACCCCGTACCTTTCAAAACCTATGTGAGTAAGTAAATATCGACGAAGGTATTTGAGCTCGAGATTGTGAAGGGGTACTTTGGCCTAGAATTTGAAATGGTCAAATGTATATAAGTGTTAAGTTAAATTATAAGGATGAGGGTTTTGAAAATGATATAAAACGAGTGAGGTACTTGCTCGACTTATCTATGCCTTTAGGTGACAAGTAGGTGCATCACCTACCTACGCTAACGCACTAAGTTCCGAGGGCCGATTACGGAAAGCAACACCATGGATTATTAGACCTAATGGTAGCCCAAATGAAGCTTAAAGTTGGCCCATCAAATCACAACCAAATCTGGCCCAAACAACTACAAAAGGTAGCCACCAATATTGACCACATTTTGACCCAAGAGAAGCCCAAAATCAGCCACAAAACTTAACCCTTTTGAGGCCCAAGCAAAGGGTAATTTTGGCCCAAGTTTCTTGACCCATTTTGGCCCAAATATACTCAAAAAAGTCGGCCAAAAAGGTCCCTTTATACAGGCCTTTTGCTGATCAATATTGATCACAAAAAGCTGGAAAAATTCTCTCTTATCTCCTTTCCTTTTTGGCAGCCCTTCTCTCCCTTTAGGGTTCTAAGAAGATCAAGATTAATTCAAGCTTAAGGTGAGTTAAACCACTTGTTATCTTGGTATTAATCTACTACATATAGCTAGGATATCCTATGGTAAGAAAGACATGAACTATGGCAGCTCCTTTCTTAACATTTAACACATAGAAATTGTGTAACAATTAAGAGATTTCTTCTTCTCTTGTTGGTGTATGTGTAGGGGTACTTAAGCTTTTCAAGGCATCAATAAAAAGAGAATAAATCACACCTTCAAGTGTGGTAAGTACTTTTTCCATAATCATATTTTTGGATTGAAGTTCGGATGGACAATTGTTGTTGAATTGTTGTTAAGAACTCACGGGACGGCGATCGGAAGCCGTGGGTTCAATGTGTTGCTATTGTATTTTGGCATGGTGAGTTGTGTAGGGGCTGTTTGATGTGTTTTTGTATTATTGGAGGCAGTAGGTTGGTGTGTGTGTGATGTGTATTGGATAGGGGAGAAAGGTGTGATGATACACCTTTAATTAATGCAAAATACGTAAATCTGCCCGGGAAATGTTTAGCTACTGTTTTGGAAAGGTTGCATCAGGTTTAAGAACTAATATTAGCTTTATTATACCCTTGTGTTGTAGATTAACTTAATAAAGGAAAGCCCAAGTTCTGGTAAGCACAATCTTCGGAAGGAACGAGGTATGTTAAGGCTTCTTTATTCCTTATCAGCATGAATCTAGAAATAGAACTCTAAATCTCCGAAAGAAGGAATTTGAGTATTCTATTGTAAGAGAGCTGATTTGGTAACTCAAAAAGTATTAAGGAACTAAGTTATACATTATGGTGATTCAAGTCTCCTTCTTATAAAAAATCTGATTCTTTTTGCACGAAACTTAAGTTATCCTTTTGTCAAGTTTCTTCTTTGTATTGTGATCCCTAATCAAGCTTTAGAAAGTATACAAGGAAAGTTAGCAAGCCAAATCTCCATTTATATGTGTTTGGTATGTTGAGTCCAACACCTAGTAAGCCAAGGCTAAAGAATTTATCTAAATGAACCTTCATAACTAACAAGAATAGCTTTGAAGGTCAATCTAGTAATACACTTATTATATGTGGTTTGCGTGTTAGTGTGCACCGAGGTGCTACTGCCATATTGAGGCCATTATATACATAGTGTGCACCGAGGTGCAACTACCATATTGAGGCCATTATATACAAAGTGTGCACCGAGGTGCTACTGCCATATTGAGGCCATTATATATATAGTGTGCGCCGAGGCGCTACTGCCATATTGAGGCTATTATATATAGGGTGCACCGAGGTGCTATTGTGGTTCAGCGTGGGTTATAAAGAGTGAGTTGTGGTGTGGGTTAATGCATGTGTTGTATTCTAAAAAGAATAAAGGAGAAAGAGCTTAACGAGTCTTACCAATTACAGTTTACAAGTTTCATATTATATCTTGTTCAGATTTACTACTTGCGACTTGCTTTTATGTTTCTACCTTACATGCCAGTACATTATTGTCGTACTGACGTCCCTATTGCCTGGGGGCACTGCATACATACCTGCAGGTCCAGACAGATACCCAGACAGACCTCTTCAGTAGGAGTTGCAGAGTTCAGCCATTTTGGTAAGCTCCATTCTTCCTGGAGCTGACGAGTCAGAGGTCTAGCTCATATTTTGACCAGGTTATGTATATGTATAGCTTATGGGTAGTCCAGGGCCCTGTCCTGGATATGAGATATTTTACTTACTCCTAGAGGCTTGTAGACGTGTATATGTACATCAGTGTTGGGTATGGCCTTGTCGGCCTTGTTATTAAGCTATCTACTATGATAATAGTCTTGTCGGCCTTGAGTTGTTTACCTATTGTTGAGCTTTCAGTGTTTCAAATATTATTCTTAGAGACCTTGTCGGTCTCAGACCCCCAGCAGGTTCAACAGAGATACACTCTATTTTGGCACCCTCGGCCTTTTGGGGCTCCGTGTGTCGGTCATGCCTCCCATGGTTTGGGGTGTGACACTAGCCAAAAGTAAACTGGTATACACTCGCTTCCTCTTTGGATAGTCGGGACTCAGAGGGACTTATGAGGTCCATATACCTGCCGGAATAATTTTTCATCGACATAATAAGAACCTGAATTTCACAAATCATCACAGTACCATTCGCCGGAACCATTTTCCATCGGCTTTGCATAATGTCACTTGCCGAAACTATTTCCCATCGACTTAATAAGAATATGAATTTCACAAATTACTCAATGGGCAATATCAACCAATAATTATTATGCAAAAATAAGAGTGGTATGAATGAATATATATGATCAAGTATATAAAATGAGTTTATCAATCACAATCAGGTTCACCTAAATCAGGAGTCTCAACGGTTCTATTATATCACAATTTATGAGATTTTACCAATCGATAATAATTTGGTAAGAATTTCCCATAGCATGGAACTGGTGCCCGTATAAATGCTCGTTATCTCATTTATATGGGACCGCCTTATTATCTATTACCCTTAATTCTATTTAATACTATAAAACTAACACTTCAAAACGAAATTAGAAATCTCTACTTGTCTCAAAACGAAGATCAAGTGTCAAGTTATGAACTTTTCCTTCTATAACGCTTCTGAATAGTCAAAATCTGTTCAAACACATAACAACTAGTACGTCAATTTTCAGCTAAAATAGATTGTTATTGGATCCTCAAATTAAGAATTCTTACTCTAAGAACCCTAGACCTAAACCTAAGTTTTAGTCAAAAATATAGTTGATAATAATTTGAGGAAATTCTCGTAATCTGCACTGAACATAAAGGAAAGCAGTAGCTGCAGTACTTCAATTATATAGGTACCCTTAGATACTTGTCATTATTGACCAATCATTAAGCAATCATCACCTTATCATCATCCTACTAACAATGATTGATAATCATTACAAACTATGCATACTAGTTCATACCAACTTAATCTCAAAGCACCAGAAACCATGCCTAGAGCCACTTATAACCTCACCCCACCTCATGTCATTATTATTCAATGATGGGTAATTACTATATTATCATTATATGTCACGAATAACTCCCCAATCCATCCTAATTCTAATACTATAAACTGGACAATTCACCTCAACTAATGCCCTCACCTGACCTTAACTCACTCCTTCATCATTTACTGATATAACACCGCATCAGTAGGAATAAATCAATCAAAAAATAACGCTAACCTGGGCTTGGAGATACCTTCTTCAAAGCTGCAATCGATATGAAAACTGCAACTTTCGTGCCTTTTTTTTTGTAACTTTCTGATGCTATTATTTTTATCACTATTAAATCCTATTAACTTAATTCTCTTTTATTTTACTTTATTAAGTATATGGGTCACAAGAGTAAATAAATTATGGATTTTATCTATTAATCATCAATTAAATTAATTACTAAATTAACTAAAACTTCAAACAGGCCCTCGAAATTTGTTTGGAACCCCAAAAAAAAAAACCAAATATGTAAATTGACTGAAAAACACGTTTTAGACCTATTGGAAACATTAGAACACCGATTCAGGATCATCTTGATCGAAAATTTACCGCGATTAAACTTAACTTTCATAAAACTCTAAAATACAATGAATGACTTAAATCGCTCCTGAACACTCCGAGGTACATACTATGCATCCTCAAAAGTTATAAATCACATATAAAAACTATGAGGAGGGTTAAAATGAGAAAAATAAGTAAAAAAATTCATAAAACAACTTAGAGGGTCATTACAATAAGGCAAAGGCTATTAGTAAGTGTTTGCATGAGTAGGGGTTGCATCAAATTTTTACTATTATAGTAGATAATGATATTTCAATAATGTATCAGTTTTGGAGTTGTCGAAGCAAATAACTAAGTGGGGGATGAATCTTATAAGTGGTATTCACCTTCACGTGAGGTGTATGACTCATATTATATATATTATTGTTCAAGATGGTATAAAAGAATTAATTGTATCTATTAAACGAGTTAGGCAAGCAGTAAAATATATTAGGCAACCTCCTGCTAGATGGAGAAAGTTTCAGGAATATTGTGAAGATGAAAATCTTATTAAAAATCTTTATATTTGGATGCTCCTACGAGGTGGAATTTCACCTACTTAATGTGAACAAGGCTATTAAATATGAGGTTACAATTTTAAATTATGCCGATCGTTATATTGACTTGACACATCATCTTGAGTTTGTTGATATTTTTGAGGATGAAAGTCCTATAGGTACACTTTTGAGTAGTGAATGGGAGAGTGTAAAGAGAATTGCAAAATTTCTTAAAATACTTTTTAAGCTTACTTTGAAGGTATCTGGATCACAATATGTTACATTAAATTTTTGATTTCTTGAAATTAATCAAATGGGTACTTACTTGACAAATTAGATATCAAATGAAGATACTGTTTTGGGTGAAATGACAAAGAAGATATGAAGGAGAAATTTGAAAAATATTGAGGTTCTACATAAAAATGAATAAGATGCTTTTCATATCATGTATTTTGAATCCTCGTACAAATTTAACACTCTTAGTTTTTCACTTAAGAAGATGTTTGTAGACAAAGGGCCAATTATAGATAGTAATGTGTGAACCTACATGATATCATTGTTTAGTTAGTGTGCAAAGACTGCTTCAAAAGATAAAGGTGATTAACTTTCTTCAACAGAAGTGGAAGATTCCAGTTCAAGGTATATACCTACAGGAGGTTATGGTGACTTCTATGAGGAATTATTTAGACATACATCTGAAAGTGGAGGTGTAGATTCTAAGTAAGAATTGGATAAATATCTTGCAGAATATATTGAAATTGGAAAAGCACATTTTGATGTATTGCTTTGGTGGAAAGTTAACTTACCAAAATTCCTCTCTCCTTCTGAGATGACTTGAAATGTGTTAATTATTCCTGTTTCAAGTGTGACATCTGAATGCGCTTTTAGTAATAGGGGGCACATTCTTGATTCATTTAGGAGTTCATTAACTCTTAAATTGGTAGAAGCTCTAGTGTGCCTTCAAGATTAGTTTTGGGGTGAATCACAACCTGTAAGTATTAAGGAAGATTTAAATTTTCTCAAACAACTTGAACAAGGTAAGAAAATAACCTTGCATTGATGTAAAATTGTTAATAGTTTATTTAATATTTTTGTTGCTTTAGCCTTGATTTGTTATTGTAATTCTCTCTATATTTGACCGAACTTAGAAAAGAACCTAGCATTGATGACATGTAGAATTGTAGATTGTTAAGAGATGAAAATTTGGTAAGTTAATTATTCAACTCCTATACATCGATAAACTATTTATAATTTTACATCTTACATATATTATGAGAGTGTTCCATTTATTATCTATGCATGTTCCTTTAAACCATTACTTCTGCTTCTGTATAGTTTTGTTCTGTTTTAGGTGGTGATGTCTGAAGTGTTGATCTAAGATATTAATTTTAGTCACGTGCTTAGTTTAATTACAAGTAACAACCTTGAAGAAATCCATGTAATACATGCTTGGAATAGGGTGTCTCTTGTACCATAGATGCAATTAACTCTATAAATATGTTAACAATGTCTTTGAGGAGGAATAGGTTGTCAACAACCTGCATATATTAAAAATAGGAACAACAGTATTGGATTTTGTTTGTGTAATAATCCTCATAGTAATTTTTGACTTTTGATGTATTTTGATCATTTTACCTCTTTTCATAGTTGTTATATGGTATTTATGGTTTGCGAGAGTGGGTGGCATGGTTTCTGGGGTGTTTGATTGAGTTCTATGTGAGTTTTTTTTTATTTTGGAAGGTTTTGAAGTTAGAATGGTTGACTTTGGTCCATATTCAGAGATTTAGACGTTGTATGAGAATTATGTCAGTTTCGTTAGCTTCAAAATTTCATTTTTGGATTAGCACTGTTGGTTTGAGTCCCGAGGCATTCGAATGGATTCTGAGTAATTGGTTGGAAATTTGAAAAGATTAAGCATAGTGTTGACTTGGGTCAACATTCATTGAAGATGACCTTTCTTCGATGATCTAATGATTCTATTGAGTTCAGAATGTCATTTTTAGTTTAGTAGCATAGTCAAATTGTGTTTGTACGGTTATGGGTGAGTTTCAATGGTCGATTCCAAGTTGTGGGATCAGTTGTTGCTGTTGGTGCTGGTGCATCGCACTTGCGACCCTTGGTCTGCACCGACGGTGTCACGCCTGCGGCCAAGGGGTCGCTCTTGACAACAAACTTTTTTTCCTTTTTTTAATAAAGAATACTGAACCCAAGTATTTCATCAAGATGAGAATCTGGTGTGCATAGTTTGTGAAGATAGGGAATAGAATATGAAATAAAAAAAAAAACTTTTTTTCAATAAGGAATACTGGTGCTACCTACATATCTCATTGGGATGAGAATCAGGTGTGCGTAGTTTGTGAAGATAGGAAATAAAATGTATGTGTGAAAAAGCCATATCTTAAAGGAATGCATGACAAAGAAAATCAAAAATATTTACTCAATATAAAAAATATACAAAAATTAATGCCAAGGTATATACAAACATAGAATGATGCCTCCTAAGTCTTGTGTCAGCTGTCGTCTTCATCCAGAGAGTATCTCCTAGCTGTTTGCAAGGACGATTATTATTGTGGTCTCTGAGTTGTTTGTGAGGACTGTTCATTCCTGTGATTGTCTCCCGGTTGTTTTTGGGGATGATGTGTTGTAGCCTCTCGGTTGTCTGAGGGAACTTGTTGTATTATTTCCTGAAATATCTCTGGGGACTGTATATTGGTGTGGTCTTTTAATTATCTACGGTGACTGTATATTATTATGACCATCCCCAACTGTTAACAAAGACAGTTTTCCTGCAAGAGATAAGAAATGAATGAAATGAGAGAAGTCATGGAAAAATAATAGAATGGAAGAGTGTGATCGATGGCCAAGGACTCCCTTAATTTATTTGGCCTATTGTACATTGACGCCTCATGGAGTCCAAGGCCAAATATTATCCCTGTGAAGTCTAGGAATAATTTATCTTGTAAGATCCAAAGGAGAAAGTATTAGGGTTTCTCCCAGATCATAAGACTAAGAGGGATTAGAGTTAGGCCCTACACCAGTATGATTTGAAATCAGAGATCAATGTTATTCTCCCATGAGTTCCAGGTATGATGGTGTCCCTCCTACATGCAAAGACACTTCTTAGTCTAGGAAAGGGGGTGTTGACTTCTATGGACTTGAGACTCCACACTTTATCTTTTATTGCATGATGTGCCCTAATAAATGCCCCTATAAAAAAGGGTCAACTTGTGTTGAACCCTTGAATTTGGACAATGAGAGTGATATACCATTGCTCAATGGCCTATGATGTTTGTAAGGTGTGAAGAAAGACTCGTGTCCCAGATTTGAGACTAATATAAGGTGGAGATTGTAGTAAGACTGGTGTTAATATTCTTGAATTTGGACTTGAGAGAGAGTTGATTGACGTTTTTGAGGATGTTAAAGGGTTAAGCGCGTTATTGAACTATTCAAAAAAAATTGCCCCAATTTTGTTCTGAGGAAATTATTTTGAAATAGTGGGAGATCAAATCCTGATGTAGGTTGCTTACATATCTTGCCAGGATAAGAATCAGGTCAAAACGTAATTCAGACAAACTTGTGGATTTGTATATGATCTGTATGGTTATCTTAAACTGGTGGCTGTTCTTGAAAAGTAGTGTGACAGGTGGCCGAGATGGACCAACGTAGGCACGGAGCTTTGACACCACTCTGATACATTGAAAAATTGCTAAGGAAGAGAAGGTCATACATCGGTGAAGCTTTGACACTACTCTGTGATCATTGACAATATTGCTATAGAAAGAGATGTCAAACGTCCGCAAAACTGAAAATACTCCGCATCGTTGGTAAGGTGATAAGGTACATTAAATACTTAAAGAAACAATGACTAATAACAATAACAAACACAGACAAAAGATTAAAGAAATAATTACAGAAAAAAGACAAGAATTAAAACATAGACAAAATAGACTAAACGCTAATATATTTGCAGGAGTTTGCCATAAATCCCTATTAGCACAAATAAGAGTTATATTAGAATTACAATTACAAATAGACAGTCTAGAATATAAATACAACATAATTTATAAATGAATAAAGAAGAATTTGCATTAGAAGAAAAAACATATGTAAATCCGGAAGGATTAAAGATAACAATAGTATTTTCTAATTTAGGAAGAAGATATAAAAAAAATAGGAGATAATCTAAATTTAATGCTAGAAAAAGAAACGGTAAAATTAGAAGATAAATTAACCGCAATGGTTAGAATAACAAAGAAAATGAAGAAATAGATAGGAAACGAGAAATTGAAAAAATACAACAACAAACAAAAGAAAAAATACAACGAATAGAAGAAGTAAAAAATACTAAAATAATAGAACTAGAAAAAGAATTAGAAGTGCTAAAACAATTATATGCAAGTAAGCAAAAAGAAAAAGAAAAACGTAGAGAAGAGGAACAAGAGTTAAAACTGACAAATGAAATAGAAAAATTTAAATTACAATTAGAAGAAGAATAAGACAATCTACCAAAAATAAGCGTAGATGAAATAAGTGAAGAAAGTGATAATGATAATAATCTAGGAGAAAACTATTCGGAAACAAGTGAAACATATACCGAACTAATAGAAAAAACGGAAAAAGCAAAAATAAATCCAGAAATAAATACAGGAGATATGAGCACTGATGATAAACCAAGTACATCAGGAGTAAAGAATCCAAAGCAATTAAAACCAAGCTACTATAGGGCAGACTATAATTCATATGATAAAAATAAAACGTTATGGGAAAAAAGGCCGAATAAGAAATGGACACCAAGGCAGATAACTGAACAAAATAATTTTTTAGATCTAGATTGTATAGTAGATATAAATAAAATAATTCAATTATGGACAGGATATACTCAAAACAATTAATAGACAATAAAATATCGATAGCTGAAACACCAGGATATATAGAAAGAACACTCATAGGAACGGTAAAATTATGGTTACAAAATTTAACAAACGAAAGTCTAGAAACATTAAGAAGTGATAAAAAAATACGATGGAACAGATGCCACAACAGCTACGGAAATATTATTTAAATATGAAATAGCAATAAGAAATGAATTTGGTAGTATGACGACGGAAATAGAAGAACAAAATAAAGAAAAAATTATAAACAGAAATTTAATGTCAAAATTAGCAATATGTAATATGTGCTATCTAGATGAATATACTTGTGCATTTAAAGACTATTATTACAAAGGAACATATAATCCAGATGAAAGTAAAGAAATAAGAAAATTATATTTTACTAAATTACCAGAACCTTTTAGTTCAAAAATAATAAAAAATTGGAATGAAGCAGAATTAGTAGATACTCTAGGAGCTCGAATAAAATTTTTACAAAATTGGTTTATGGAATTATGTGAAAAATACAAAGAAAATATTAAAATGGATAAAATATTAGTAAGAAATTTAGCATGTTGTAAAGATAGAACAACACCCCAATTCGGATGCACAGATAAATATTATAAAAAACATAAGAAAATAAAAAGATATAGTAGTAAATATAAACCATATAAATCAAAATATAAGTATAAAAACCCAAGAAGAAGATATTATGTAAAAAATTACAAATATAAAAAACCATATAAAACAAAGAAAAAATTAACAGAATGTACTTGTTACAATTGTGGAAAACTAGGACACTTAGCTAAAGATTGCAAATTACCAAAAAATCCAAAGAAAAAATAAATTACTAAAATAATAATAGGAGATGATAAATATACACAAATAGAATATATAGATTATGAATTAGGGAGTGAAGACAGTATATATGAATTGTCAGAAAATGAATTATCAGAAAACGAAAGCGAAAACGATATAAATAATAATATAGAAAAATCGGAAGAAGAAAATTATGACTGAAAAAGATGTACGGATAATACAACAAGAAGAACACCAAGATGAACAATCCTCAGAACAAAAAATAATATTTGACACCAATATATTTGAACAAATAAAGGGAAAAGAATTAGATCTAAGCATAGATAAAATATTAGAGGTACCAACAATAAAAATTGGTTTAAAAGACAAAAAGAAGAATATTATGTAATAAGCCAAAGAGAACATATAATAGATTGTAAATACATTAAAGGTAAAGCTAGAATACCAATCTTGAATAAAAAAGTACTAAATAAAGAAATACAAGATATAAAAGCAAAAAATCCAATAAAATACGTACATTTAGGAGGAACAGAAATACTAATAAAAGCATGTTTTAGAGAAGGAATAGATACCCCTATAGAAATATACTTAGCGGATGATAGAATTATACAACCTATAGAAAAAAGTGTAATAAGTGCAGTAAAAGGTAATCTAATATACCAAAAATTTAAATTCATAATAAGTGCAAATTATTCAGTAGCAATAGATGATAAAAATATAGATAGATCATTAGTTTTATACTGGAAAATATCGGGAATAGAACTAGCACCAGGAAGTAAGATATTTACGGTAAGATATAAAAACTTATACATCCTTACAATAAAACATAAAATAACAGCTAGAAATAAAATAAATAGAATTAAAATAGAAAATCCGTTTGAAAGAATAGTATCAGTTATAGATAATAATGATTATAGTTACGCAGAAATGGACATCGACGAAGACTTAGAAATAGTAAAAGAAAGAATAGAAACGTCAAAACGAACAGGTAATGAAATACCAGAAACATCATCAAGAATGAGTACATCAAGAAGGATAAATTATGTAACTCCACCAAAATTAATAGAAGAAATAAAACCATATCATTACTACATAACAGGATTAATGGACCAAAGGAAATATTTAATATTAATAAATACAGGACAACAAGAAAATTATATTGCAAAAGAATTAATACCAGAAAAAGAAATAATAACAAATGAACAACAAAATTCGGAATTACCAAAAGCATTAAGACAAATTGAAGAAACAACCGAAAAAGAATTAATTATTGGAGGAATACCAATATTAATAAATTTCAAAATATATCAAGGAGATAAAAATATCACGCTAGGAGCAAAGTGGTTAGAAAAAGTTAAACCATATAACCTAGAAGATAAGCAATTAACAATAAGTTATGAAAATAAAAAGGTAGTAATCAAAAGAACCTTAATATGATAAAATAATAAATTAACATAATAAATGACAAAAATATATATACTTGCCAAAATAATAGTAGAAGGATACTATAATAGATATTATACACCTATGATGGATACAGGAGCAGAAGCTAACATGTGTAAACATAATTGTCTACCAGAAGATAAATGGGAAGAATTGAAAACACCCTTAGTAGTAACGGGATTTAACAATGAAGGAAGTATGATAACACATAAAGCAAGGAATCTAAAAATACAAATATGGGATAAAATACTAACCATAGGAGAAATATATAGTTATGAATTTACAAATAAAGATATATTACTAGGAATGCCATTCTTAGATAAATTATTCCCACATACTATAACAAAGACACATTGGTGGTTTACTACCCCATGTGGACAAAGAGTAGGAGCAAAAAGAGTAAATAATAAATTAAGAAAAACAACACCATGGATCAAAGGAAGTGAGAAAATTACCCAAAAACTAGAAAATATAACACCAAGCAACCATAAAATAGAAATAATCATATTTTCTATAAATAAGATAAAACTACTCCAAGATAAATTAGAACTACTATATAATGACAACCCCTTACAAGGATGGGAAAAACATAAAACAAAAATAAAAATTGAACTAATAGATGAAAATAGTATAATAATGCAAAAATCTTTAAAATATAATTTTACGGACCTAACAGAATTTAAAATGCATATACAAGAATTATTGGACAATAAATATATACAAGAAAGTAAACATAGTGAACAAAAACGAGGAAAAAGCAGAATGGTTATAGATTATAGAAATTTAAATGCAAAAACAAAAACATATAATTATCCAATACCAAATAAAATACTAAAAATCAGACAAATACAAGGATATAACTATTTTAGTAAATTTGACTGCAAATCAGGATTTTACCACTTAAAATTAGAAGATGAATCTAAGAAACTAACAGCATTTACGGTACCACAAGGATTTTACGAATGGAATGTATTACCCTTTGGATATAAAAATGCACCAGGTAGATACCAACATTTTATGGACAGCTACTTCAACCAATTAGAAAATTGCATAATATATATAGATGATATACTATTATATTCCAGGACAGAGGAAGAACATATAAAAGTATTAGAAAAATTTATACACATCATAGAAATGTCAGGAATTAGTTTAAGTAAAAAGAAGGCAGAAATAATGAAAAATCAAATAGAATTCTTAGGTATACAAATAGATAAAAATGGAATAAAAATGCAAACGCATATAGTACAGAAAATAATTAATTTAAATGAGACACTTGACACAAAAAAGAAGCTACAATCATTTTTAGGATTAGTCAACCAAGTAAGAGAATATATCCCTAAATTAGCAGAAAACTTAAAACCACTGCAGAAAAAATTAAAGAAAGATGTAGAATACCATTTTGACGAAAAAGATAAAATGCATATAAAAAAGATTAAAACTTTGTGTAAAAAACTACCAAAACTATATTTTCCAAATGAAAAAAGGCAATTCACATACATAGTAGAAACTGATTCTAGTGATCACAGTTATGGAGGAATTCTCAAATATAGATATGATAATAAAGAAATCGAACATCATTGTAGATATTATTCGGGATCATACACGGAACAACAATTAAAATGGGAAATAAATAGAAAAGAACTATTTGGGTTATATAAATGTTTGTTAGCATTTGAGCCATATATTGTTTATAATAAATTTATTGTAAGAACAGATAATACGCAAGTAAAGTGGTGGATAACGCGAAAAATACCAGACTCGGTGACAACGAAGGAAATAAGAAGGCTTGTATTAAATATACAAAATTTTACATTTACAATTGAGGTAATAAGGACTGACAAAAATGTTATTGCAGACTACTTATCAAGACAAAGGTATCCAAACTGAGCCAGAAGATAATCCAATGGATAAGATACTCGAAGCCATTACTACACTTTCTACTAAAGTAGATAGTATGGATGAAGAGATAAAAAAGCTAAAGACTAATGAAGTTAATCTGAAGTCTAAGGCTAAAGATAGCAGTCCCCAGGAAGACTATAAACATCCGGAGCTAGAAGGAGACGTTGGGAAACTCCGAAAAACCCAAAACAATTTATTTGCTAATAATGCAGGTACAAGTGCAGGTACAAGCGGACAACCTACAAAACCACAATACAAAAATACCAATTTAAATACAATGTTCACAAACCCATTTACTCAAAAAATACAAAGACCAGTTATGGTACCACCCCAAATAAATACATACGCAGCAAGTTTACAACAAGAGAAAAAGATATACAACCATTTGTCCCAAAACTACATACAAAACATATATAGAATCCAGACATATTTAAACCTAAACCCAAGATCAGTTACAACTACAGACCCAACCCAAGACTACATAACCCAAAAATTACAAGGATATAACAGACTTATCGCACAGCCAAAGACAAATTCGAACTTAGTCAAAACATGTTACCATTATGGACTACTTAGTACAGTATATACATATGACGGAGAAGAGCTACAAGGAATACCAGAAATACACCAAGCATTTCTAACCTACAAAAGAGTTACGAAAGGAAATTTATTCTATGTGAGATTTTATACAGCACCAGCAGAGATATTATATGACGAGATAAAACCAGTGATCCAAGTTGTAAAACTGGGATTGACAAAAAACATGATATTACCAGACGATATAATAACACAACCAGAAATACCTATGATCGAAATACCCAATTTCTATGCAAACAAACGAATTATTGGAATTTCAACCATTATTCAAGAGCTAGCAGATAATTATTTAAATGGAAACGCGATATGGAGCTACTACGCCAGAGACCAATTAATGATTTATTCAAATTCAAGAAGTGTAAGAGAAGCAGATATGGAAGAAGTCCAACAATGGATATTATCATTACTTAAACCAGAAGAGAAACCGACGACAAGAGCATTGAAGAATGAATTTATTTCTCAAAATCTATTAACAAGATACTGCAAGATAATTAGTCATAAATATCCAGATCATCGTTGTTCAAAATGCAATGGAGGAGATATGATAGAGATACCAGATGTACAGCTGGAATGAAGATATGTGGAAAAGAGAAAAAGACGACAAAAAAGGAAATAGTGAAGGCACAGATATGTGAAAGAAAGAAAGAAAGTCAAAGAGAAATAATGCCACGTTTTGTCTACCATAGATAGGATTAGATAGATGTCATTGTCAATGTCACTGTCAGTTATTTAAAGTTTTTGTACCATATTGTAAAAAAGTCATAAAATAAGGGACAGATGTAAAAATAGGAACAATATAATTTTTGTTTTATTATAAAAAGTCGTAAAGTAAATAGTAAGAGTCATTCATGAACAGTAAAGGTCGTTCATGAAAGGTCATTTGTGAATAGTAAGAGTCATATGTAAATAGTAAGAGTCGTTTTTTCCTTCTATAAAAGGAGGGAAGAGGATGTAGGATAGAATCATGAGCAATCAGAAGAAAAAAGCATCAGAAAAAATCCCTCACCTCTTAATTCCTCACTTGTAAAAAACCCTTCCATATACATAAATAAAATATATCTTTTAAGTAAGCTATGGAGCATCTAGACGAGCTAAAAAATCAGGTATACCTATTCATAGTCATGTATAGCTAAACTTTTATATTCCTTATAATCTCTTTTATATCATAATTGTTTATCATGTTTTAGTACTGTTATAAAGAACATCTTAAGAAGGCTTGCCATGGCTAAATATTGCTGAGAGTAGTTAAGCCCAGACTATGTCATCCTAAAGTCGAAACCGGTAGGCAAGGAGGCCGTTTAGGGGAGTAGACAGAGTTGAGGCGCTGTTAGGGTAAACGATTGAAGCAAGAAAAGCATGGTAGTGGCTAGAAGAGATTGTTCAAAATAACTCATTAAAAGATGATGAACTTTATGATAAACAAAGAGATTAGAGGGAATATGTTTAGTAAAAAACATGACAAGAATAAATATCGATTTAATGAGCAATAATACGTACCTAATAAATGATGATAATAATTATAAAATACTCATATTATATATCCTTAAACAATTTAATAACGATATTAGGAGAAAAATTTACGATATTTTAGTTACTTTTGAGATAATAGAAATAATGGAACAAAGATGGACAGAACTAATTATACCAGATGATATAGATAACTTAGATTTATACGAACTAGATTTATATTCGGATCAATAAAAGCATTTAATTAAAATATGAATACAGAATCATTTGAAAAATGGAGACACACCAAAGAACTAATAGATTTCCAAATATACCTAATAAGACAAAATTTAGATATTTATTTAGAAACAGGAGATACTGAATTTTTAAAATATATGAAAAATAATATAATAAACCTTCAAAAATCACATATAAGAGAAAAACAATTATATGAAACAACTTTCTCATAAAAATAAAAATAACAGCAAATAATGGACTCAACTACGAAAATGGATGAATCTACCCACGACTTAAAAATAATAAGTAACCCCTCAAAATACCAAATATTCTTTAAAGATAAAATATTAATCACTATCATTAAAACAGTTAATCTTAACAGAGATTTACAACAAATTATATTTGATAAAATCATTAATTCTACAGAAGATTTTTGGCCATACGAATCAGATATATATCCAGATATAGACTCAATTAAAAATAATGAATAAAAACACTTCCGCACACATACCGCGCACTGGCACTCCAAAAATGGTATCAGAGCAGTCAGGTTTATCCTACTGTGATGGCTCAGCTATGCATGTGAATCGCCGATGCGAAAGTCACGGTGTTACATCCTTGTATACGTTTCCCTCGGAGTAAAAAGTACCGTTGGCATTAGCCAGGTAATATAGCTGAGGGGCCAGGATGATGGCGAAAATGGTATCAGAGCAGTCAGGTTTATCCTACTGTGATGGCTCAGCTATGCATGTGAATCGCCGATGCGAAAGTCACGGTGTTACATCCTTGTATACGTTTTCCTCGGAGTAAAAAGTACCGTTGGCATTAGCCAGGTAATATAGCTGAGGGGCCAGGATGATGGCGAAAATGGTACCTATTAACAATATTGTTACATGATTAAGTGTTGAACTATCGGTGGAGCCTTGACATTACTCAGTGTCATTTGATACAATTGTTATGATTAAGAGGGTGAAGAGTTGAATTCCCTTGATTCTGAAAGTGAGCGCTGATATGCCATAGTTTTGTGGTCTACGAAATTCGAGAGAAGGAAAAAACTTATGTTTCAACTATTGGGATCAAAGTCGGGTAAATATTAGGGTAAGGACGATATAGGTGTTGATGTCATTGAGATTTGGATCTGAGGGGGTTGTTGGTTGACGCTCTTAGAAGAAATCTTGGGAGCGTCTTTGAATTACTTAGAAAATTGCCCCATCTTTTGATTCGTGCAAAATTATTCTAAAATAGTGGAGATACTCCTTATGAAAAGTTGTCTACGTATCTTGCTAGGACGAGAATCGGGTTAAAACATAGTTTGGACAAATACAAAATTGCATGTGATTTGTAAGATTGCTATGAATTGGTGGTAGTATTGAAAAGATATGAGGCTATGAATGAGAGTTTGGATCTAAAAGAAGTGTGTTTCAGAATAGAAAGAATGTACAAGGCTATATTAATATGTCTTGAAAAAAGATTATATGGTATGGTCCAAAAGGATGATCATAAAGACTAAAAATGGGTGTGAAAAAAAATGATTTTGAAGGGAAGTCGTAGAAATCAAAATGGATATGAAGATTTGGAAAGGTTCCAAGCTCAACGCAAGTCAACCAAAATCGTCCGACAAAGTGGATGAGACTGAAGATGGCATGTAAAGTATATATGTATAGGTAAAGAATGTGTAGTAAATACAATATGTATAACAACTGAAAAATATGTAATAAACAAAGAGCATATAACAAATGAAGAATATGTAACAAATAAAGAATAGGAGTTAATCCGGTTGAAACGACGATCAAAATCGTATGTATGACGGCTTATATTCTAAGAGTAGATTCACCTAAGCTGATAAATATTCGAACAACTACAAGATGGCAAGTAGTAAGACTATCCCACCAATCTCTGAAACTAAAGAATTCAAAAAGGATCAGAGGAATGTAAGACAACACCTCGCGTGAACCTCAGTGTGTGTAGTGTACGACCAAGACTCAATAAAATTGTGATAACGATTAAATAGAGTGACAAAGAATAAATAATATGTAGCAATGTTCAAAATATACAACTACTGTATATGTATTAAATAATGAATCAAAGAATTGATATATACAAGAATGTAAACAATGTAAAAAAATTACGTGAAAAATATAGATAGCTTATGTGCGAAACAAAATAAAGAATTAAACTTTCATATCCAAATTAATGAAGACATCCATTTCTACTTTCCTCTCCAATCTCATTCGGATTGAGCTTACCAACTTTGTGTCCATCCTTCAATATGAGAGGGTAACACTCGAGTTCCAATTCCATATTAGTCGACCAATTTCCTCGAACTATTTCTGCCATCATAGGTGTTTCCTCTAGAGTCTTAGCTGAGAATGTCAATTTTTGAGCTACGGTAGAAATATTGGCCTCTTCTTCCTAAGGCGTGACATGTATTGACACTTGAGTTCCTTGCAGTACCAGCGACGCACTCTCCCTTCTAGGAATCCAATGAGACAATTGCATCAGTGCTAGGGTTTAAGAGTAATTTGTCTTTTAGAAGTGTTCACTGCTTTAGGAGAATCATGCTCCGATAGGGGAAGCCGGTAGCTTTCGCTTCTCTCGTGCCATCGTAATCGGCACAAGTTAGCTTCCTTGCTACGCGAGAGAGACGACACTCATAATCCGAGAGCTTATAATTATTTATTCAAAGCTTTTTATTTAATAATATTGATATTGTTTTAAAATGGTGCACTACATGACTTTTCATATACGTGTGGAGAAACCAGTATATATATATCTCTCTATATATATATTGATGATTGATAATTAATTTTAGATATTATAAATTAATAGTGTAAAAAAGAAATTAAATTGGGCACAAGGTATAACGGTTGTTGATGCTTCATTTTGAAGAGAGTGGAGTGGAGAGGCAGTCATGATGAATGCGAGCTTATCCTTTCCTCAGCCATCAACATTTGATCCTTTGCGGCCCTCCACTTCCACCTCCACCTCCACCCCCACCCCCATTTTATTTAGCTTCTCTTCTCTCTCATTTCATCATTCTCTTCACAAAATTTCTCAACGCCGCCGTTTTGTCACTTGTGCTTCCTCCTCAGAGCTTCCGCTTCTTCCTTTCCCTATTGACCAGGTGGGTGAACCACGTTCTTTTCTCATCTGCCTGGCTTCTTTTTCTTTCACTCTTTTGGGTTAACTAGTCAGATTTTGCATTTTCTTGGTCAAGTTTGACGTTGTTTTTCAAACTAATAGACAGTCACTCTAATTTGTTTTGCAGGTATTAGTTCCTTCAGAGACAAAGACACTACATTTGTATGAAGCAAGATACTTGGCACTGTTAGAGGAGGTACATGATATAAGCTTTTTCATCTTCATCTGTGATGATCAATGAAGAAGCTAACGATAATGGCTTCCTAATTTCGAACTTAACATATTCTACCTTAACCGCAGTTTCTTCTCCTTCTCATTGCTGCAGTCTCTTTTTAAGAAGAAGAAGTTCTTTGTGCACTTTGTTCTAGATCCTATAGCCATCAATGATACATCAGGAGAAGCATCTTTTGCTGCCAGATACGGTTGCTTGGTTGCAATAGAGAAAGTGAGTTTACTTGCTTTGCTGCTGTAAAGAATAATCAAATTGAACTCACAGTAAATGCGATCTTCACTATCTTGTGCAGGTTGAGAAATTGGAGATTGGTGCATTGGTCTCTATTAGGGGTATAGGCCGTGTCAAAATTCTGAAATTTGAACAGGTAAGAACCCGACATGGTAACTCTCCTACATGGTTGCTGACACATTTTTCTATCTAGAAAACGTGGTGGTAGATAGAATCACTTTAACCACTTCAAAGGAATTGGAATAATGAGTCTCTACTAAATGACTCTTTTTTGTATTACCTATTATATGTACTGTACCATACTGTAACAATTCAACACTTTGAACACCTGAAAATGGAGTTGGACTAGTGACTTTCTACAGATAAAGGTTTCTCTAGTCTTCGCCAGTTATGTGCAATGTCTGTTTCTTCTAGGCAGTAACGTTTAAGGAAGAAAAAAAAAGTGTGCTCCCTTTCTTCCCAAAACATTTTCTATTTGTCAATATAAGTGTTTGACACTAAAGTAGTCTGGGAAGAAAATCTTTCAAGCAAAGTTTGACAGAAAAAAGGTAATCATAGATGTCAAAAAGTAGAGTATGGAGTGAGGTCACGACCAATTTACGCTATCAATGTTCAGCTTACTGATGGGAAAAGAAGGGCATTCGACTTTGAGCTCTTATAAATACTAGGTTGTGACGCCAACCGAGTAAGTTAATTTAATGGCATAGGGGCTTATAAGTAGTATAGAATCTTTACTTCCTGTTTCTGTTAGCAATCATTCACCATGAATATTGACTTAAGCACTATAGACACTCTTATGCTCACAATCAGAATATCCAAGCAGGTCTTCTCTTTGACATAATTTGTAGGCAGAACCGTACTTGACAGGTGCGGTCATACCATTGCTGGACAGAATTCCACACAGTGATACAGAACTAAGTTCCAAAGTTTTGGAGATAAAAGAAGCTCTCCGTAGTTTGAATAGCTTGGAAATAAAGCTGAAGGTTCTCCTTTCTCCCTTCTCTTTTCTCTCTGTTTGTCAGTCTACTCGTCTTCGGGAAGCATGCACTTAATTTGCATATATTTCTTCAGGCTCCTCAGGAAGCTTTGTTGCAAACTTTAACTACAAACTCTTTGAGATGGTCTGAGAATACACCTGTTCTTGATTGTGACAACAGCTTCATTCCACCTCTCGCTGAGCTTGTATCCTTTGCAGCACTGCAACCTGTTTCTGGTAAGTATTCAGTCTCCAAGTATATATATGCATTATGTATAAAACTCATTTGAGTCCAAGGCATTTGACAGCATCTGAATGGATTGGTAGAATGTTTCTATTAAGTTCCAGCTTGGCTGGATAAATAACTATATATTAAAACTCTAGGCTTGGAACAGGATTATTGCCATCTGCTTGTTTAGCTTCAGCAATACTTTTAGTAGTGCTGCGTTCTGAAGTCCATTAAGGTTTCTTAGTTATAAACATGTGAGCCTGTAATTACTGTTCATCCAAAACTCAAGTTTGTATTAACTCTTGAAACAACTTGCACTGAATTGAAATATCCCATTGGACTGGATTATTATATACCTTTGACTAATTTAGCTGGGCATAGTAAAATCTGGACTATTGTTTTTCCTCCTCTTATCTATCATACTTGACATCTTATCCAAAACAGATGGCCCTGGTTTGAGGCATAGTTTTGTTCCTATCTAAATATCCTGGGGCAAACAAGTTTATTTCAGGTTAGAGCAAATCAACATAATACTTGAAGGAGTATTAACAGTAATATAATAGTTCCAGAGTTCTCAGATGAACATCAGTCATCAATGCTCTCATTTGTCACTCTTTTTTTTCTTTTCTGCTTCAGTTTAACAAAAGCTATAGTTAGATCTTTTGCCTAAACAAAGGAAAAATAGCTTAAGAAATATCCCAACTTTCATATAGCATAGGGAGCTGGGACAACCAAAGGGACTATATTTAGTAGCAAGAAACATATCTTCTCTATTCTTGTTTCTATGTTGAACAAAAGAGGAACAAGATCCTTGGTGTTACGTCTCGCTCCTCATCATATTTTCTCAACCAAAAGGGCTAATCCTTATGTCCTAAATATTGCAAGTTGCACGCATTGGATCTGAAATAATGGGTATTTCACTAAATGGTACAAGATGTAGCATGCATATGTAGTTATGAATTGTGATGGTGGAAACCATTAGGAGCAGTTCGAATTTCAAGAAAGCAAATTGATGATCTACTATGTATGTTTCTTATTTTTCAAATCTTGCGTTATCTTTCCCTTTCCACAGGATCCTCTGAGTCAGAACTGCTGAAGCTGCAAAAAAAGAAGTTGAGGGCAATGGACATCAAGGATACCCTAGAGAGACTTGAAGATTCCATAGGATATGTGCAAGATAATATTTCCTTGGTAGCAGCCAAGCTTGCAATTCAATCTTTTGATTCCCGGTTATGAACGAATTCCTGAACAGATTTCTATCTCTGGAACATGAAACTTTGCATGAAATGCTGAACTAGGTTCCTGTTGTTAGCACATTAAATTTGGTTGAATGAAGAGATTCTGTATAGAGATCATGGTCACATGTATATTTGTTTGGCAAATGACCGTGTATATAACTGTTGGCAAAGGATGCTGAATACCAAAGAAAAAATGTTTGGCAGGAGAGGTTACAGCTCAGTCTGCATCTTCAAGTTGAAAGAAGAGGCTCAACAGTTTCATCAAGAAAACAAGGACAGTTATTATCATTAGTCCACTGTATATCAGCAAGTCTTTGGTATTCCAAGGAAAGCATAGTATGTGATATTTACAAGGGAACAATGTATTTATTGTTTACTAGGTTTCTTCAGCAAAGTGTTGGTTTAATTCAATGATGTCTTTACTTTATACCATGGATTTGCATATGGCTTTGAAGTAGCTTACAATTGTTCCAGCTGTGAATTTTATTGTCCTTGCATTTTCTCTGAACTTGTTCGAATCCTTGTCCACAAAATGTGTAGTGAATGAAAGACAATTTTGTAAATTATATAAGTTCGATTTTTATGGTTCCCAGGAGTACATTTGCCACTAGATGTTGGTTAGTGTTTACTGGAGAAAATTATGAGATTATACATGGATTATTTTATTTCTTTAAAGCGACTACTTTTTTTTAGAAAAAAAAATTGAAAAATCTAATCCTCCCTCGTATTTTGAAAAGCAAGTAGTAATCAAATGCCCATTTATAGCTTTGTTCTAGTATAACCACAGAATAGCAAAAATATCTTATTCTGGACAAAGATAACTTTGAGTCAGCATCAATCAAGCCTCTACCCCAAAATTCTTATGGGGGTTTAGACTATTTTTAAGTTAGCCATCAAAATTATCATGCTTTTATTACAACTGTTTGGGCCAGTTTGTGTGTAGTTCTACTATTCCATCGGATACCTGCCACACCCACCAACATTCCACTATTCCATCGGATACCTGCCACACCCACCAACATTCCACTATTCAATCGGATACCTGTCACTCCAGTCCCCAGCAACACAGGTATAAAAGACACCATTCTTATGCTATCTTTGTTTTAGAAGGGCTATACTTTGTCGAACTCACATAGGCAAAATTTTAACATGTGTCAATGAGGTTAAAAAAAGAAAAGAAAAGACAATATTGAATATCATTTGTGCAATTATAAGGATTGAGGTCCTTGTTGCCAAAGAAAGAAGATACTACATAGAGATATTTGACATTTGAGGCTCTAATTGTTGAATGCAAAGATATTTTCTCCATGCCGGTGCATTATTACTGTCCACTAGCTAGTCACCTTTCCTTTTTTCTCTCAGTATTTGGCACATATCTCCACTTGATTACCAGAAGAGAGAGCTGGAAGAATGGAGTCAGCCCTTCTGTCGACAGCTCCAGCGACTACGAGCAGCCTCTTTAAAAGGAGAAGGACACCACTTGATGCTCCTTTTCATCTTTCATTTTCGGTAGGTTTTCTCTGACTTTGCTAAGTACTTATTTAGCTTCTGAATGCTACAGGTAAAGTCATGATTGTATGTTAGTAATTGCAAAGTGCACTAAATTCACTATGACTGGTGGTATGGTTGTTGTAGAGTGAGTTAGAGTTCCACATCGGTTGGGGAATAGACTAGTGGTCTGCTTATAAGAACTTGGGCAATACTCTCTCATGAGCTAACTTTTAGGGTTGAGTTAGGCCTGGTGCCATATCTTTACAGTTGCAACTTAGCTTAATAAAATATGAAGACTAAATTATATATATTGTTAAAGTCAAGAATCATAGATTCGAATGCACTTTGTAGCAATGTTGCCTCTCACTAATTTGCCTCTGGTCACTCATGATTTTATTGGAAAGGGGAATTGGGTCATTGATGTCTTGAGGAGGGAAAGGGAATTTATATATTGTGATTTAGTCCACTAGTGATTTCTTGAGAGCTGCTGATGTTATCAATCTGAGAACTCCCCTTTTTATCTTCTTGTCTAATTCTAATTCTCCAAGAGATATCATTGTTTTTGGAAACACTAATTCCAAGAAGCATATACTCTAAATATACAACATAGATATCATAGCTAGTACTAATTATTCAATACTCTAATACAACATAGATATCCTAGCTAGTACTAGTTATTCAATGTAATGCTAAAAAAAAACACTATAAGCAGTAAATCACTATATATTTCAACAATTCAATTGTTTTGAGCAACCACATCAATAGCATAAGTATTACAGAGGGACTAATTTCAATTTTTTGATCCGTGTCGAAGAAAATCTCAGTTGCCTTGCTTTTCATGGTTTTGGCAATTGGCACTTTGCTTCTATCTCAGCACCAGTAAGTCGATTGAGAGTCATGTTGAAAATCCGGGAACCATTGAGTCAAGCGTCTTAGCCAAAACACTTTTTGAATTTAAGCTTACCAAGAACAAGAATTTTTTTGACTACAGTAGAATGTCCTTGCCCTGATTGTTCTTGCATGTCTGACTCAACAAAAACAGAAGGTAATTGAACAAGACGACAAGATAGGAAACCTTCTCTCTTTGAAGATAAGAGTTTCCAACATCAGTGAAGGTTTTCTGAAACCAAAAAAAATGTTAGATTTGCTTTTCTGTAGGATAAATTGTGGTTCTTGACTGCTGTAACACAAAATACGTCGTTCATTTCTGGTTCATTCCCTCAGAAGCTATACAAATAAATAAATAATACTGCCTCATGTTTATTTGTCTCTTCTTACTGTTGAGACCATGTTCTTCCCATAATAGAAAACTAAATATGAGACAAATTCTTATTATCCTCCAGATTACAGGAGGAAGAATTAGTTTAACACTTCAATCTTATCCACATTGTTAAAAACTCTGCTAGAATTTTTTTTATCAGGAAAAGTTGATTAAACCAATGACATTGAGGCCATTCTCAGTAAAGGCAATGGGTTAACCGTTAATGGACAGATGATGTAAATTTACTGGTAAATTATGTTGTCTTCTTGAAATAAGTGGTAATCTTCTAATTAAAGCTCAGTTGTTCTGAAAATCTTCATTTGTTTGAAGTATGCCATATTTCCTAGTAGATCCAAAGAATACACATACACTAACAAAGAAACAAAGTAATCGTGCCTTTTCAAGTTGTTATTGAGTTGTTTAAAATTAGTTGATGATTCTCGATAAAGGGCTGACTGTCATGCTTCAGTTATTGTCCAGAGAAACTATGTGAAGTGTTGGGGTATTTTGTTATCCTTCAGAACGCCTAATAATTGCAAAGTCTTTAATTGCAATGTGAAAGTAGAGGATGAGGCTTGTGAACTGGTTAACGGAGTTGAGCTCTCCATTGGGAATGGAGTTGATACCATTGATGCTTATCTATGCAACGCTGTAAAGAACAACAATGGTACTGGCATTTTGATCTTATCTGATATCTTTGGATTCGAGGACTCATTTACCAGAGATTTTGCATACCGTGTTGCATGCAATGGGTACAAGTAAGTCATCCTATACCTTCTATATTTAAAAGGTGCCTCCTTTGGTTATCATACTTCATACCATGTGCAAAAGAAAGTGATGCAACCAACATGAACATGTCTATACTGCATGTGAAGGCGTTTGTTCGAAAATTGTCAAAGACAGAGTATGCAAAATGTTTTTTGAGTTTTTGCAAGACAACTCAAGCAGAGTTTGCAAAAGCTACAAAACTGAGTTTGCACACCCAGTTTTTTCGCAAATTTTCAAATAAAGGCCACCTAAAAGCTTTCATGGTTTGGCTCTTGGATCAACTGCATAATAGCACAGGCTGTTCTGTGAAGAATACATACTATTCTTCTGACAATCCCCTCCTTCCCTTCCCTACACTTCTTTAGTCTTTCTCTGATAGGATGATACAAAAGTAACTTGTTCTAGTGAAGGAGTTACTAATGTTAGTCAATCATCTCTGTCTTTAGTACTGACTCTTCCCGTTCAGCCTGCCACCCTCATTTCTCCTTCTAAGTGCTGATTCTCTTTGTAGCATATCAATAATGAGTGTGACTTCTTTTTATAGTAACAGGTCACCTAAAAGATACTCCCTTTGTCCCAATTTATGTGACACACTTTCCTTTTCAATCTGTCCAAAAGAGAATGCACCTTTCTATAATTAGAAACAACTTAATTTTCAAAATTTCCTTTTACCCCTAATGAAATAATTTATAGCCAAACAAATGTAAAAGGTTTGTTTTAGACCACACATTTCAAACGTCTTCTTTTCTTTCTTAATATTTGTGCCTAGTGCCATATAAATTGGGACAGAGGAGCGACTATTAAGCAAACATTCATAAAAAGTGGAATTAGTGACCTGAAAAATAAGGCAGGCGCAAGACGGTAATCCTTCTTTCTAAGAGTCCTCAGTCCTAGGGTCCTCGTAGTCCATTAGGAAGAAGGGGAACCGAAGCTCTATGTCCTTGAAGAGATGATAAAAGAGAGAAAGACCGCTTTACGAGATGAAAAAGACTTACCTGCTAAATACACTGTTAATATAAAATATTTATAAATTGTCAGTGTACAATTTTAATCTATTAATAATATTGTATTCAGCTTCTTTCTTTTGTCAAACCATTTAAGTTGGCTATTGAATTGAATTCTTTGTGTTGTTTGGCGGTGTTTGTTAAATATTTCTGCAGTGTTCTGGTACCAGATATGTTTCGTAGCAATCCATGGAGAAAGGATGAAACCCGGGCTGTGTTTGAGCAATGGCTTGGTAGTCTAGACAAACAACAGGTTGTGAGAGACATTTTCACATCGACAAAATGGATGGCCAATGAATTTGTGGCTGCAGGAATATCAAAGAAGTTTGGTGTCATAGGATTTTGCTTTGGAGGTGGCCTGTTAATAGACATATTGGCTCAAGACCAGGGTTCTCAGTTTGGTGTTGGGATCTCATTCTATGGCACACGGATTGACTTATCTGTCGCTAACAAGATTGAGGTTCCACTTCTACTCATTGCTGGTGACAATGATCCACTTTGTCCTGTGAATGTCTTGAAGGAGGTTGAGAATAATGCCAATGGTTGCAAAATGGTGGTTTTTGTGGGCAGGGGTCATGGTTTTGCCCATCGACCTCAATCTTTAGAAGACGATAAAGATGCAGAAGAGGCATTCTTTATGATGAGAAACTGGCTTCATGATGGCCTACTTTCTGAAAATTGATATTGTTTCTGTGAATAGTCTATTGTGTGAAATGCAGTTTGACACTTCCTTTTGTCTTATGAAGTATAAAGAATCTCATTTTCAATAACAGTTGTAACTGAAGAAACTATTCACTGACAGCAAATAGCACGATAATCAACTGCCTTGTTCAGCAGATGACAGATATCCCGTCAATATTAACGTCTTAAACTATTAAAAATATAAGTTGAATCAATGCCATCTTAAATTTCCAAGAGAAATTGGCCTCACTATTTTTTTTTTCTAAACACAGCCGAAACACTAATTCCAAAGAGCATATGCTCTAGTACAACATAATATCCCAGCTACGGCATAGTGGATTGATTCTTATCATTTGAAGAATACTTGTACATTAACAAAGAAGAAACCATTTTGATAGGATGGAATGATTCTTATCATTTGAAGGCTGTAAAAAACAATAATAGTACTGGCATTTTCTTTCCCTTTGAAAGGTGCAGTCTCCTGTGTCATACTTCATACCATGTGCAAGAAAGTGATTCAAAGAAGCAAACTTGAGTTGTGAACATGTCTAGGCATTTGTTTGAAAATTTTCAAAATCAGAGTATGCAAAATGGTTCTTTGCAAACTCTAAACAACTAACAAACAGAGTTTGCAAACTTAATTTTCAAATTAAACAAGCTCCACCTAGAAGTTACCATGTTTTACTTCTTAACAACATAATAGCAGCAGGCTGTTCTTTGAAGAATATCATGATGTTATGCTGACCATCCTCGTTTTCTTCCTTACTCTTTTCCATGTGAAACGCGTTTTCCTATTTGAAACTTCCTTTCTTTAGTCTTATGAAGTATAAAGAACCTCATTTTCAACAATAATAATAACGGAAACTATTCACTGACAGCAAATAGCACAAAGTGGTCGATAATCAAGTCTTTCTTCAGCTTATAACAGATTCAGATACTAATATTTTTTCTATTGTTTTATGTCTTAAAACTATTTACAATATTTTCTTTTCTCGCCATATTAGAAATTTTATATATCTATTATGGGTGGATAAAAGATGAACTCTTAAAACGTTTGGAACCTAATGCATATTTAGATTTACACTAATATAACCTTTAAGAAGTTTGTAAGAAATGAGTGTATCCCACGTTCATAGGGAGAGATCAATTCCATCTATGAACGTGTGTTTCGGCATATACATTTGGATTGATGCTTAATTTCATCCATAGGGGGCATCAATTCCATCTTAATTTTCCAAGAGAAATTGGCAGTCACTGTTTCTAAGAAACACGGCTGAAATACAGAATACCAAAAAGCATATGCTCTTCAAATACAACATAGATATCGCAGCTAGTACTAATTATTCAATGTTATAATCGATGAATATATCACTATAAATTTCAACAATTCAATTTCTTTGAGCAACAACCCACATCAATATTAGTAAAAGTATTACAGAGGCACTAACTTGAATCTTTTGATCCATGGCGAAGAAACTCTCAGTTGCCTTGATTTTCATGGTTGTTGCACTTAGCTTCTATCTCAGCACGAGCGAGTCAATTGAGAGTCATGTTGAAACTCCAGGAACCATTGAGTCAAGTGTCTTAGCTAAACCATACTCTGTGAACTTAAACTTACCAAGAACAAGAAATTTGTTAACTACGGTTGAATGCCCTTGCCCTGATTGCTCTTGCATGACTAGCTCAATTGATGAGAAAGTTGAATGTCCTTGTCCTGATTGTTCATGCTTGTCCGACTCAACAAAAACAGATGGCCATTGAAAAAAGACAGATGCATTAATGGTGGATGTTTTCTGAAACAAACAAAAAAAAAGAAATGCTATATTTGCTATAAATAAATTGTGGTTCTTGACTGCTGTAACACAAAATAAGTAGTTGTACTTCTGTTTCATCGTCTCAGATGCTATAAATAAATAATACTTGATGTTTGCTTCTATTTTCATGAACCTTATGGGATATTATTTGCACTTTCCTGTAATAAAAAAAATGAATATGGAACCATTTCTTATTACCTTCCAGATTACTGGACGATGAATTAGTTTTGCACTTCAATCTTATCTCACATTGTTAAAAGATCTGATAGAATATTAATTGTTCACGCTCTATAATAAAACATTATTCATAACTTTCTGAGCAGTAATCCAGTTGGTTTTCCCTTGAGGACATTGTCAGTAACGGACAGATTGTTGGAAAATTCGCCAAGGGAGTGCGCTCTCGCTCTCGAATCAATTTGCTTCTACACAAGTGAGCAAATGATTCTTCTTAATTCACTCAATTACTTGCTTCTTTAAAATATAATTAAACTATATATGTATTTATAATTTTTCTCCTACCACGTACTTTTAGTCTAGTACATATACCTTAATCTAATACTACTAAACTTTTTCTTCTTCCTTAGTTCATGAATAAACAATACGTGTATCCTTAAATTAATCTGTAACGATCCTCACGGTCATTTTGTGATTTCTGTCTCTTTTTTCCAGTTTGACACTCCCAATAGCTTTCTTTAGTTGTTTATGACTTGCGGGGATGGGTGACACGATTTCCAAAGTGATCGGATGCGTTTCGGAGAAAAAGTTTTGAAAGTTTGAAACTTAGAAAATTTGACCAAAGTCAACATTTTGTATTGGAGAGGTCGGATTTGAGTTTTCACGATATCACTAGGTCTGGAGAGTGATTTATGACTTGATTGAATAGTTTTCACGAATCTCGAGGCGCTCGTGAGTGATTTGGACAATTGAGTTGAATTCTAGCTTTCTTAAAATTTAGAGTTGATCGCGATCAAGATGACCTTAGATTGGTATTTTGATTGTTCCATCAGGTCTGGAATGTGTTTTATGATCGATTTGCACAATTGCTTTGTGTTCGAGAGATTCTGAATGATATTTGAGGGTCTATTCCGTGATTTTGTTGAGTTTGGCTTTGCTGGTTGTTGTCGTTTCTGGTGCCAGTCTTCTTGTGCTTCGCGATCACTGCAGGGGGTCGCATTCGCTTAGTGCAACTCTGTTGGTCATCGCGATCGCGGAGGTGGCCTAGTATTCTCGTAGAAGGATTCGAGGCTGAGTCGAATTTTGTTCTTCGTGTTCACGATCGGGGTGTCATGTTCACGAAGCTTTGGGTTGGGTCATGGCACCATGATCGCCAGGGGTCACCGCATTCGCTAAGAGGACCTGATGCTTGGACATAATTAAATAATGTTTCGAAATTAGACTTCTTATTTCGGTTTTAGGAGCCAGAAAGCTTGGTTTTGGGAGTTTTTTTTAAGGGACTTTGAGATTTCATTGTGTGCATAAGAATCTAACTCCATAATTGGTTTTTTCCGCTAATCTCTCGCTTATTTTATGAATTAATCCGCATTTGAGTATTGAAAATTGGGGGTTTTGTCCTAAGCTTCAAAATTGGTATTTTCTCAATTTGGGGTTCGATTCGTGTTCAGATTTAGCTGATTTTTGACGCATAATTTATTTTACCTTATGGATAAATCAATTTGAAGTCAGTTTCTAGCTTTGACCTCGAGAGCTTGGAGTTGACTTTTTCACTAGATTTTTGAACCAAAACTATATATAGAATTATGAGTGTCGATGAATTTGTATACTCACGTCAGTATGATTTTGATAGATTGGGAGCTTTTCGGGGTGATTTGAAAGGAAAATGTGATATTGTGATGGTTTGTGGCTCATTACTCGACATTCGAGGTAGGTTATGACTTACCTTCTAGACTCTGCTCAAGAGATGATTATTGTATATTGATTATGAGAGTTTTGGGCGTGTTGGGGTGCCAAACTCTATTGTGATGGATTTGTTATTTTGGGTACTGGCGTATCAAAGTGTAATTTATGAATTGTGAATATTGGAGAAATGACTCCTCATTGTGAATCTAGGTTGGGAAATTAGCTAATAGTTTTTATATGAATCGTTTTGACTTGTTTGAATATGGCTACATGAGCCTTGACTAAATAAGTGATTGATGACTTGAGGAATTTATTATATCATATTGAAATGGTTAAATGATGAACTTTGAGCTACGTATTTGTTTCATACACATTCATGCTATTCTTGTTGATGCATGATATTTATTGGCATGTGGTGTCCATTGACTTGATTTTTATAAAATACATATTCATTGTGGAAAGCCTTTGTCTGTTCTTATGATACTGATGAGAAATGGTTTCGGTAAGTGTTACGCCGATAAGAAATGCTTCTTGCTTGTGGTAAGTAACGCATGAACCGATAAGGAGCCCGATGGGAAACTGTTCTCGATATGCATATGGACCTTGTGAGTCCCCCATGGATCACTGCTCTTGGAAAACCCATCGATGAAAGCACGCGTGTATAACAAGTGATTATTGGTCATTGTATTACATTGCACAACATCTTACTTACTTAATTTCATATGATTTTTCTATTTGAGTATGCTAGAATACTTAATTTGTTTTTGGCTATCTTACTTGAATTGTGTATATATATGCTCAACATATCGTATGTGGTAAGTTTCATTCTTAATACATTATAATTGTCGTAAACAACATTGTCGACCTATGATACATGCTGAGTACATGTGCTTCTTGTAATTATACTACTCTTGTTGCACTCTTTTGTGCAGATTGTGTTTCGAGTATCACTAGTCCGCGTTGATTTTAGAGTTTGAGGTTTTATTCTGGAGATATCTCAGTGAGTTGTCTGGTTGATTTGCAGCGCCAGATTCCCATTTATATTTTAAATCTGTCTTTTGATTATTCTAGACAGTATTTTGATCTCAGATAAGTTATGTACTCTTAGATGCCCTTGTAAACTTGACATTGAGTCTTAGGGATCGTATTTTGTTACTTTCCAAGAGAAATTTTGTAACGACTGGATCCGTCGTTACGGGTGAACCATTCGTGCCAATTCTTAGAGTGAGAAAACTCTGGGTTTGGGAGTTTGAAATTCTGGGCTAGGCTAGTCTCGACCGGTTTTGGAGCGAGGTATGATCTAGGGTAATCCGGGTAAGGATTGGGTTAAATGTCTTAATTTGAGCTAGTTTTCCATTTAGCTAAGACATAAAAGAGTCCGGGGAACTTTTGGAATCGAACTGGGTAAGTAAATCTCTCAAAATCGAGGTTGAAGTGAAGGGGTTGTTTCAGGATGTGGAAAAAATAAGTGTGTTGTAAAATGGACCAATTTTTGGGACTTTACGACTTTCTGTCCCGTATCAACCGCCGTAGCGGTTGACACTCCGCCATAGCGACCTCCGCCGTAGCGGAGAAAATACCGCTACAACGAAAGTCAACGTCGATCAGCCTCCGCCATAATGGACGACTCCGCTACGGCGATACCTCTATAATGGAGGGGACCGCTATAACGGAGCGTGATGGGATTTAATGCAGAAACTTTCCCAAAATAGTTCAGTTTTCTTCAAAACGTTTTGCGAGTAGAGAGGGCGATTTTGGGCGATTTCCATCCATTTTTTCACCATTTTTCGTCCTAAAGGTAAGGATTCTATTCTCCAAACTCCGTAATATCTCTCCTACGCTATAGAATTGCTACGGGTGAACTTGGGAAAAGGTTTGGGATAACCTAGGATTGTAGAATCCGGGGAAAAAGGGGAATTCTAGGGTGCTAGAGTTCTTGGGTATTATTTATAGTTAATGGGTAATGATCACCAAGCTTAAATTCTCTAAATGTATCAGTGTAAATGATAATCTTAGGTGAATTAATTGCGGGAAAGCTCGAAAAGGGTTGGGATGATCATGGTTTGGCCTGGGGATTAGGATTTTGTATAATCCGGGTAATTTAGGCCAGTTAATTAACTATAGTGTTTATGTGTTTATTTCTAGACCAAGAACAAGTAAGGGATCCTGAAAAAAGGAAAGCTCTGGCACTGTAAAGCTTGATTATTCGAGGTAGGTGATGGTTATTGATTCCTGTATGCATTGTATGTTTGTGTACCTTTGTCTAAGTATTTGTATGGTTTGCATTGCTTAGGGAATGATTTAGGAATGTACAAAAGTCCTGTTTTCAGTCTTGTGAAATGAACTAGGTGTTATTGCTTGTTGGTTTACAAGTGTTGATTGTTCATTGTTGTGACTGTGGATTTATGTGACATTCGGTTGGCTCGGGAACCATGCCTGGTTCGGGAATACTAACGGTTAGCTCGGGTACCACACTTGGTACGGGAATACTAATGGTTGGCTCGAGTACCATGCCTGGTATGGAATACTAACTGGTTGGCTCGGGTACCATGCTTGGTACGGGTTTACTTTATTGTATTGTTGCATTTTTACTAATGGTTCCCTGAGTGGACTGGGTTGTGTTTATGATTTGTGATTGTGCATATAGTCCTTGAGAGGCCGGGTTATCATTATATTGATTTGTGAGTTTGGTCTTGGTGTAGACCGGGGTGTTATGTTATATGGTGAGTTGGTCTTGGGGTAGACCGGGTTGTATGTTTGACACTTAGGTGTTGTCTAGAGGGGATCCAGGGTGGGTCCGGGATATGTAATGGGGTATAATTATTGTTTATTGTGGATTGTGATCATAGTTGTGAAAGTGGATTACATGTGGGGATAAGCTAGGGAGAGACTTGTAGTCTAGAATTACCTGTTGGTTTGTTTACATGTTTCCTGTATTGTTACTTGACTTTTGTACTGTTCATATACTATTTATTTGCATTGGCTGATGATCCTACCAGTACACGGTGGTTGTGTATTGATACTGCACTTGCGTTTCTTTTGTGAGTACAGGAAATCTTTCGGCGGTTGACGCACGACCTCACCTGTAGGCCTAACACTTCAAGATATCAAGGGTGAGCTGTTCGATCGAGCTGCCTTGGTTTCTTTCTTATTGGTTGTAGCCCACTTATTTCGGGCTTAGACTATTGTTTATTTTGGGTTGCATCCCCGTACTCTAGATTTTTGTAGCATTTTGGTACGATGACTTTCAGATTCTAGGGAGGGATTTTCCGCGGTTATTTATAAAAGATTTAGACTATTTTGAATTGCTAGTTTATTTCTTGCATTCTGGTTTTGAGCTGTTAGAACGGTTAAGTTCGGGGTCATTGATGGTTCGCTCACCCGGGGGTGATTAGGTGGGTGCCACTCATGGTGGTCTGGTTCATGACAAAGATGGTATCTGAGCCCTAGGTTCGTTGATCTCGTCATACCAAAACAGGTCTAGTAGAATCTTGCGGAATGGTGTGGAGACGTCTGTACTTTTCTTCGAGAGGCTATGGGACTCTAAGAAATACTATTTCTTCTTTCTTCCTTCGTGCTGTAACTTGATTCTAATTTGTATCTGGTGGTACAAATTGGTATCTGACTTCGTTCACTCTTCTGTACGCAGATGGTTAACACATGAAATGGCAAAGCTAGAGCAGCGGTCCCAGCGGCGGTCCCGGCTGTCAGAGGTAGAGGTAGGGGTAGGGCCAGAGGTCTAGGTAGAGCCACACCCACCAGGGGTGGAGCTCAAGCTGCTGCAGGAGCGCGAGAAGCAACCCCTCCCCCACCTCAGAAACAGGTTGTTGAAGATGTGGAAGTTGTTGTGGAGGATGATGGGGCGCAAGCGGAGGCAGTGCCAGCTGGAGGTGCAGGCCTTCCTTCTATGACGCCCGGAGCATTTTAGCAGGCTTGGAACTTCTTGAGTGGTTTGGTTGGTGTTGGATCCACCCCCGCGGGTGTTGCAAATCAGGCTCTGGGCACTTAGCCAGCAATCACTACGGCTCCTAGGATGGATGAAGCTTCAAGCATCGGTGATTTCTTCAGGCCAATGCTAGGCCCGGTAATGACAAGAAATGAACATCAGATGCTGACCAAGTTTCTCAAACTGAAACCTACCACATTTCAGGGTACTGATAGGGAAGATGCTTATGAGTTCATATTGGATTGCTATGAGAGGCTTCACAAGCTGGGCATTGTGCAACAACATGGGGTCGAATTCGTCACATTTCAGCTGCAGGGTGATTCCAAGCAGTGGTGGAGATCTCATGTGGAATGTCGATCATGTGTTTTGCCCCCACTGACTTGGGAGCAGTTTCACGCTCTCTTCTTAGAGAAGTATGTACCCCGTACTCTGAGAGAGGAAAAAGGATGAGTTATTGAATTTGGAATAGGGTAGCATGTCGGTCTCTGCTTATGAGGCTAAGTTTCATGCTTTGTCTCATTTTGCCACACAATTGTCGAGTTCCAAGGAGTAGCGGGTTCGATTGTTTGTGAAGGGTTTGAATACTGAGCTTCAGGTGTTGTCTGTGCACATGACTTCATCAGGGAAAGGCTTCAATGAAGTGGCAGATTATGTAAAGAAACTTGAGGGAGTCAAGCAAGCGGGGCATGCTAAAGTGTTAGGCAAGAATCCCCGGAATGAGGGAAATTACAGTGGTTCATAATCCAGGGGCCAGAATCAGTAGATATACTCAGCCCGTCCTATTCAGTCAGCTCTACCAGCTGCTACAGGTGGTCGTCCGGAGGTTAATCAGCAATTTTCAGCTCCTAGAGGCCAGGGAGCCTCTTACACATTTGTCAGCAGGCCTGCACTTGATCGTGGTTGCTTCCATTGTGGTGATCTGGGTCACTTTAAGAGGGAGTTCCCTCACAGGCAGACTGGTAATCAGGTTCAGCAGCAGTCTAAGGTTGTGGTCTCGGCAGGTAGAGGTGGTCATGCTAAAGGTCGTCCACAGGTGGGCGAGATAACTTTCAGAGAAGTCGGAGAGACAGAAGAAACGACAGCGCAGGCAGGGGTGTGGCGCAGACCGCCAAGGAAGTTGCCCGAATTGATGATCGAGCTCACTATTATGCATTTTCAGGAAGGTTCGAGGCTGAGACATCAAACGAGTGATCACAGGTACTATTCTTGTCTGTGATAGGATGGCTTCGATACTTTTTGACATAGGTTCTACATATTCATATGTGTCTGTGAAATTTGCTATGGGTCTGGATTTGACTTGTGATATCCTTGATTCCTCTATCCAGGTTTCTACCCCGGTTAGAGAGTCGGTGATTATGACTCATGTTTATCGTAATTGTTTTGTTGTGTTTGTGGGGTTGCATACTGTGGTAGACTTGGTAATTTTGGATATGGTAGACTTCAAAGTCATTTTGGGCATGACCTGGTTATCCCCTTATTATGCCGTGTTAAATTGTAACACCAAGTCTGTGGCTCTAGAAATTTTGGGTAAGGATAGGCTAGAGTGGGAAAGAGTATGCAGGGCCAAGCCGGTCAAGGTGATATCATTTGTTCGGGATAGAAAGCTAGTGGGGAAGGGGTGTATAGCCTTTTAGGCTCATCCACGGGATGATAGTGTGGAGTCCCCATCTATTGAGCCAGTTCCAGTTGTTTCAGAGTTTCAAGAGGTATTTCTAGTGGATTTGTCTGGTATGCCTCCGGACAGGGATATCGATTTCTGTATTAACTTGGAGCTGGGCAGTCACCCAATTTCCATCCCTCCTTATCATATGGCTCCGACAGTGTTAAGGGAGCTTAAGTCTCAGCTTCAGGAACTTTTAGTTAAGGGATTTATCCATCCCAGTGCTTCGCCTTGGGGTGATCCGATCTTGTTTGTGAAAAAGAAGGATGGTAGTATGAGGATGATTACAGGCAGCTGAACAAGGTCACCATCCGGAATAAGCACCTTTTACCCCGTATTCATGATCTTTTTGACCAGTTACAGGGTGCATCTGTGTTTTCGAAAATTGACTTGAGGTCAGGATATCATCAGTTAAAGATTAGGCTTAACGACATTCCTAAGGCTGCTTTTTGGACTCGGTATGGATGTTACGAGTTCTTAGTGATGTTGTTTGGGTTGACCAATGCACCGACAGCATTCATGAGTTTGATGAATGGGGTGTTTAAACCTTACTTGGATTCGTTCATCATCATTTTTATTGATGATATTTTGATCTACTCCAAGAGTAGGAAGGAGCATGCTGAACATCTTAATATAGTGTTGGACATTTTGAGATGTCAAAAGCTTTATGCGAAGTTCCCCAAGTGTGAATTTTGGTTGACTTCGGTCGCATTCTTGGGGCATGTAGTTTCAGAACAGGGGGTGATGGTAGATCCCCAGAAGATAGAGGCAGTCAAGAGTTGGGCCCGGCCTAGCTCTGTGACTGAGGTGAGGAGTTTTGTTGGGCTCGTAGGCTACTATCGTAGGTTCGTCAAGGATTTTGCATCTATTGCTACTCACCTGACAAGGCTGACACAGAAAGACATACTATTTGTATGGTTCGACTAGTGTGAGGAGAGATTCCAAAAGCTCAAGATACTTCTGACCACGACTCCTATTTTGTCTTTGTCGATTGAAGGCAAGGACTTTATTGTTTATTGTGACGCTTCACATTTTGGTTTGGGTGCTATGTTGATGCAGGATAGAAATGTGATAGCCTATGCTTCTAGGTAGTTGAAGGTGCATGAGAGAAACTATCCGACTCACGATTTAGAGTTGGCAGCGGTGGTGTTTGCACTCAAGCTTTGGAGACACCATCTTTATAGTGTCAAGTGTGAGGTGTTCACTGACCATCGCAGTCTGCAACATTTCTTCACTCAGAAAGACTTGAAGCTGAGGAAGAGAAGGTGGATGGAGTTGTTAAAGGACTATGATGTGACCATTCAGTACCATCTGGGTAAGGCTAATGTGGTGGCAGACGTATTGAGCTGGAAGACAGTTAGCATAGGCAGTTTGTCTTGTTTGGGGGTGTCCCAACGACGACTTGCTAAGGAGATTTAGGCATTGGAATCTAAGTTCATGCACTTGGGTATTTCAGAACAAGGTGGGGTATTGGCCAATATTGAGGTCAAATCCACTTTCATAAAGGAGATAAAGGCCAAACAGTTTCAGGATTTGCAGTTGAGCAGGCTTCCGAGTAAGGCAATATCTGGAGAGTCCGGGGATGCCACATTGGATTCTGGCGGTGTGTTAAATTTCAGAGGAAGGATTTGTGTTCCTCAGGTTGATGGCATGATTCAAAAGGTGTTGGTAGAGGCTCATGGTTTGCGATAATCGATTCATCCGGGTGTAACCAAGATGTACATAAATTTGAGGCAACTTTATTGGTGGCCTGGGGTGACAAAGGACATAGCGAATTTTGTGTCCAAGTGTCATAATTGCCAGCAGGTCAAGTATGAACACCAAAGGCCTACAAGACTACTTCAGAGAATGCCTATTCGGTTGTGGAAGTGAGAATGGATAGCCATGGATTTTGTGGTGGGTCTTCCTAAGACTTTGGGGAAGTATGACTCTATTTGGGTCATTGTTGACAGGCTAACCAAGTCAGCTCACTTCATTCCGATCAGGATGAATTACAATTTGTAGCATTTGGCTAAGATCTACGTGAAAGAGGTTGTGAGATTGCATGGGGTACCACTGTCTATTATTTCAGACAGGGGTACGCAGTTTACCTCCAAGTTTTGGGGTAAGTTTCATGAGGAGTTGGGCACTCAACTCACCTTTAGTACAGCCTTCCATCCTCAGACCGATGGTCAATCGAAGAGGATGATTCAGGTATTGGAGGACATGCTGAGAGCATGTGTGATTGACTTCGGAGGTCATTGGGACCAGTTTCTACCATTGTGTGAGTTCTCATACAACAATAGCTACCACTCCAGTATCGATATGGCACCATTCGAGGCTCTATATGGGAGGAGTTGTAGGTCACCTATAAGGTGGTTTGAGGAAGGCAATGTAAAGCCTTTGGGTGTAGACTTGGTAAGGGAAGCACAAGAAAAGGTAAGAGGCATTGAAACCTAGTTGCTAGCTGCCCAAAGCAGGAAAAAGGAATATGCGGATCACAAGGTAAGGGACATGGAATTTCAAATTGGTGAGCATGTATTGTTGAAAGTGTCACCAATGAAGGGAGTTATGTGTTTCGGTAAGAAGGGCAAGCTCAGCCCTTGGTTCATCGGACCGTTGGAAGTTTTTGAGATCATAGGGCTAGTGGATTAAAGATTAGCATTGCCACCTAGTCTGTCGGGTGTCCATCCGGTATTCTATGTATCCATGCTGAAGCGATACCATGGGAATAGGGACTACATCATCAAGTGGGATGAGGTGTTATTTGATAAGGATCTTCTCTATGAAGAGGAACCAGTTTTGATTCTTGACTAGGATATCCGGAAATTAAGGACAAAGGTGATCAGTATGGTAAAGGTTCAATGGAAGAATCATCCGGTTGAGGAAGCCACTTGGGAAACCGAGAAGGATATGCGGGACAAGTACCCTCACCTGTTTGAGGATATAGGTACTACTCTTTTCGCTCTTTACTTTTTGTATTTTTGGGTTTGATCACTAGGGGATGAACAATGGGTAAATTGGTATCTGTTGTAACGACCGGGTCCATCATTATGGGTGAACCATTCATGCCAATTCTTAGAGTGAGAAAACTCTGGGTTTGGGAGTTTGAAATTCTGAGCTAGGCTTGTCTCGGCCAGTTTTGGAGTGAGGTATGATCTAGGATAATCTAGGTAAGGATTGGGTTAAATGTCTTTATTTGAGCTAGTTTTCCATTTAGCTAAGATATAAAGGAGTTCGAGGGACTTTTCAGAATCGAATTTGGGTAAGTAGAACTCCCGGAATTGAGGTTGACCTAAAGGGGTTATTTCGGGACGTGGAAAAAATAAATGTGTTGTAAAATGGACCAATTTTTGGGACTTTATGACTTTTTGTCCTGTATCAACCACCGTAGAGGTTGACACTCTGCCATAGCGACCTCCACCGTAGAGGAGAAATACTGCTATAGCAAAAGTCAACATCGGTCAGCCTCCACTATAGCAGACGACACCGCTACAGTGGTACCGCTATAGCAGAGCAGACTGCTATAGCAGAGCGCGATGGGATTTAATGTAGAAACTTCCCCAAAATAGTTTAGTTTTATTCAAAACGTTTTGGGAGAAGAAGGGGGCAATTTTGGGTGATTTCCATCCATTTTTCACCATTTTTCATTATAAAGGTAAGGATTCTACTCCCCAAACTCCATAATACCTTTTCTACGCTATAGAATTGCTAGGAGTGGACTTGGGGAAAGGTTTGGGATAACCTAGGATTGTAGAATCCGGGGAAAAAGGGGAATTCTAGGGTGCTAGAGTTCTTGGGTGTTGTTTGTAGTTAATGGGTAATGATCACCAAGCTTAAATTCTCTAAATGTATCGGTATAAATGATAATCTTAGGTGAATTAATGGCGGGAAATCCCATAAAGGGTTAGGATGAGCATGGTTTGGTCTGGGGATTAGGATTTTGTATAATTCGGGTAATTTAGGCCAGTTAATTAACTATAGTATTTATGTGTTTGTTTCTAGACCAAGAACAAGCAAGGGATCCTGAAAAGGGGAAATCTCCGGCACTGTAGAGCTTGATTTTTCGAGGTAGGTGATGGGTATTGATTCCTGTATGCATTGTATATTTGTGTACCTTTGTCTAAGTATTTATATGGTTTGCATTGCTTAAGGAATGATTTAGGAATGTCCAAAAGTCCTTTTTTCAATCTTGTGAAATAAACTAGGTGTTATTACTTGTTGGTTTACAAGTGTTGATTGTTAATTATTATGACTATGGATTTATGTGATATTCGGTTAGATCGGGTACCACGCCTGGTATGCGAATACTAACGGTTGGCTCGGGTACCACTCCTGGTATGGGAATACTAACATTTGGCTCGGGTACCACGCCTGGTATGGGATACCAACTGGTTAGCTTAGGTACCACGCCTGGTATGGGATACTAACTGGTTAGCTCGGGTACCACGCTTGGTACGGGTTTACTTTATTGTATTATTGCATTTTTACTAAGGGTTCCCTGAGTTGACCGGGTTGTGTTTATGATTTGTAATTGTGCATATGGTCCTTAAGAGGCCGGGTTATCATTATATTGATTTGTGAGTTTGGTCTTGGTGTAGATCGGGGTGTTATGTTACCTGGTGAGTTGGTCTTGGGGTAGACCGGGTTGTATGTTTGACACTTAGGTGTTGTCTAGAGTGGATCCAGTGTGGGTCCGGGATATGTAATGGGGTATAATTATTGTTTATTATGGATTATTGATCATAGCTGTGAAAGTGTATTACATATGGGGATAAGCTAGGGAGAGACTTGTAGTCTAGAATTACCTGTTGGCTTGTTTACATGTTTCCTGTACTGTTACTTGACTTTTGTGCTGTTCATATACTATTTATTTGGACTTGGCTGATGATCCTACCAGTACATGGGAGTTGTGTACTGATACTGCACTTGGGTTTCTTTTGTGAGTACAGGAAATCTTCCGGTGGTTGACGCATGACCTCACCTATAGTTCTAACACCTCAAGAGTGAGTTGTTCGATTGAGCTGCCTTGGTTTCTTTCTTATTGGTTGTAGCCCACTTGTTTCGGGCTTAGACTATTGTTTATTTTATGGTTGCATCCCCTTACTCTTTATTTTGGTAGTGTTTTGGTACGATGACTTTCTGATTCTAGGGAGGGATTTTCCGCAGGTTATTCATAAAAGATTTAGACTGTTTTGAATTGCTAGTTTATTTCTTGCATTATGGTTTTGAGCTGTTAGAACGGTTAAGTTCGGGGTCGTTGATGGTTCACTAACCTGAGGGTGGTTAGGTGGGTGCCACTCACGGTGGTCTGGGTCGTGACAAATTTTCATCACTATTTTTTGTAAACACAACCGAAACACTAATTCCAAAGAGCATATGGTATAGTATTCAGTAACTATATGTATTATTCTATGTTAATATCGAATACCATAGGCAATCTATCCCTATAAAATTTCAATAACTCATTTGCTTTTGAGCAACCACATGCATAGCAACGTACATGTATGGGGTAAAATTGGCCTGAAGACACCTACCTGGCATCAATAGGGTGACGTGCATGGGGTCCCATCACTTCAAAGGGCGCACATCCTTGAGAGGCACTTCTGAGATAATGGCAATAGAGAATGCCTTCTTGATCAAAATATGGTTCATTGGTTTGCCATCCGCAATGACATGGAGCAAGGGACAAATAAGAAACAGATTTGTCAGACTGCTAGGGTGCAAGGACGAGCTTGTATAGAACTGAGCGGTGCAAAAATATTAGCTGGTGCGACCCTCAACGAACAAAACGTGGGACACAAAGACATACATTTAGGTACTATAGGGCTCTAGTAGCATGTTATAATTGTCCAAGGCCTAATGTTGTCACCTAGAAATAGTTTCCCCCCCAATTATTTGTGTTGGCCAAGGCCTAATGTTGTCACCTATAAATAGTTGCCCCCCATTAATTGTAAAGGCATCTGCTGTCTAATTCTTTCACTCAATATAATAGTTTTTTGGTCTTCAATTATTTCCTTGCTTACATTGTGTCTTGATTCTACAATAACTCAAACATTTGGAAGCCGCTCTCGAAACACGCATATCCAGCTCGAGCGCATTTAGATTTATCTTCTTTACTTCATTTATCTTGTTTATTTAACATATCATGTGTTTCTATTATCACTTAGTAATCAAACTGCTAGTAAATCAAATCTAAAACAAGGTTAAATCATAATGCATGCTCTTGACTCACTTACAAATTCAATTGTACCAAATCTAGGATAAATGGTTTGGCTCCCACTGAGGGGCCAAAGCAATTGTGTGAGTTTAATCTTGTTATTTCGTTTCTAGTTGTCTCTGTTTTGGTTTGTAGGTGATAAGGTATGGCAAATAATGGAGAACAAACCAGGAATGTGACGATGACTGAGGAGGCGACAAGAGCTTTACTTCCAGACTTGACCGACTCCAGCAGGAAAACAACTCATCAGGATGAGGTAAACACGCCCCTTAACATGGATATGACAGATGTGAATACTCAGAAAAGGGACCGTAGGCCCACACATGATGAGGAAGGAACGCAAGAAAGAGAGGTTGGCTTGGAAGGCCTCCAGAAGATCCTTGAAAGTTTTTTTGACTCTCAAAAAAAGCTGATGGAGAGGAAGGAGGCTCAGGATAGGAAGCTGGATGAACTCGGGGGCAGTTTGGTTCAAGAGACTCCTAACTCTTCAAGAAGAAATGATCGAGATGATGATGAGGAGCTTCATGATAGGTCAGAAGATCACAAAGCTGAGAAAGAGGTAGCCAGACCAAGAACCTCAGCCATTTAGGTGGCAGCACTGATGAAGTCATTAAGGAAGGAAATAAAGTCCAACTATGTTGAGCTTCAATCTCGCATGAAACGCATTTTGAGATTCCCCTTGTCATCAAGTGTCCAAACTCGAAGAGCTATGCTAGGGTACTATACATGGCTAGTGCAGTGACTAGGATTATCTCAAAGAGGTTCAAAATTTTGGATATTCCCAGGTACGATTGAACTTCAGACCCTCATGGACATTTCTTATTTTCCACAACGGTCGTGGCCGGCAATGACCTGACAAAGGAGGAGGCCGAGTCTGTGATGGTGTTGCGTCCTAATGCACACGCAAGTGTATGCAGTCATATAAGTAATATAGAATTTTTGAAGTCCAGATATCGTACCCATAGAGACTTGTCGATTAACTATTTTACTAAATTAAATTAGTTTTAATTATTTATTCAAGCGTAAAAATCTAAAGATATATCTATTAACTAAAGTAAAAAAAGAAGAAGTTAACTAATGAACAATTAACCAGTCGAAGAGCAAATTCTTGTGCAATCTATATGGTGAAATTGATCTAGGATTATGAATTCGCTAACAATCATATTGAGTAATTAATTTAATCGACTTGCTTGATTATCTAGTTGTTGATTTTGGGGTTAATTTTATAATTCGAAAATGGTCATCCTCTAATCGCCTATCAAACTAGCCTTACAACTACATCATTGAGTGGGGATGTGAGGATCTAATTCAAATGCATTAACGTTTGTTAGCCTCCTATACATTATTTTAATAATGGCAGAACTAGTTTTCCACTCTATTGCAGGAAACAATCAACAGTACCATTGGAGCTAAATAAAAAAGATTCAAAAGGCAAGAAGATTAAGGAGATCACAGAATCCTTCGTGATTCTAGTAATTTGTCCCAAATATGGCAAAGTACAAATCCTGAAATCAAGGAGGCGAAGATCTATCATAATCAAACCAACAAGGAAAGCCATCAAGGCGATCTCTAGACGACAAGAAAAGAAGATCAAGACTAATCCATCACAAGGAGATCCTGAAGAAGGAAAGCCTAATCAAGAATCCTCACAAGAAGTCTGTCATAAGCATAGAAGGAAGGAAGAATCACGGGCATACCTGATATGGATATGATTGAAGACAATCAATCAAGGAACAAATTCAAAATCCTTGATTGAGCAATTCCCTTGGGTTTTTCCTTTTCAAGAGCAACCGTAGTCCTATCCTCTCAAGTATAAAAGATCAACTATCCAGAAGAAGAATTTATGCAACTTCTCTTAAACCAGATCACTGTCTAAGCTTTTATTTTCCACAATACTTTATACCCTTTTACGTCTACAATTGTAAACAAAAAGAAAAAGAAAAGTCAGTACTAGTTATACAGGTAGAGGTTGTATCAAAAATAGAAAGAGAAATAAAAGACAATCAGATTTTCACGCCCCAAGTCTAGACCCTAGACGTAACACGGAACCTAGGATCACAAGTGACCCCAAGCTAACCCTGAAGCTGGCATATCACAAGCATTCTGAAATAACTCTAAACAAGCGGAAGCATAACTGAATAAAGCATATAATCTAAAGAGAATCCAACTGAGAATATCTGAGGTAAATATTTGTCTAAAAAGCAGAACAACCCAAATCAACTGAGTACTGACTCTATGTCTGAAAGCCTCTAATACTAATGAGCTACTGGGACAAACCCCCAGCAAACTCCAAATACTGAAAGTAAGGACTAACTGACTAACTGCAAAAGTATATAAAAGATATGTCCTCGGATGATGAGGAATCACCACTGACTATCACTGATATGGCACGGGGGTAAGCTAATCACGGGGCTGAAGCTGAGAACCTGAACCTGCATCATGATAGGATGCAGAATATAGAGTATGCGTCAATACTTCGAATATATTGAGCATGAGAGATATGCAAGCTGACTATATATGTAAACATGCTAAAATAGTGATAAGCTATAAAACTGAACTATACTATAGTACATAGGCCCAAAACATAGTCATGCATAAAAGAGCTTAAATGCAAGAGTAATCTGAAAACATACTAAAATTTGATAACAAGTATAAGTTGAGGGCCTGAGGTACTTTACTAAACTAATACTGTGGGGGAGTCTATTAACCAACATAAACCACGTGAGCTAAACATGGAGTCCTATCTATATGCCCCATCGAGAGGACCCAATATACCTTGCCAAGGTATAAAGGTATGGCTGGTGTGATCACTTGTTCAGAGGCCCAACGGAGGGGATAAATATCCTATGGTGACACGTAGTTCTGAGACTTTAAGGGTATGCTGAACCCTAGTCCAACTCGGTGCTAAACACTACTCCCAAACTGAAGACTAATAGCTCATTAAAATTGAAGTTCTGAATTAACTAGTTGGTCTGAAATCACTAGTTTTCTGAAATACTGTAGTAACTTGAAATCTGATTGAATTCTTTTTTTTAACTCAAAACTAGTGGTCTGGGATAAATTTTGAGGAAAAGCTATTACTTTGGAAAATACTACAACTTAGGGCTAAATTCATAGTTTCTCAAATCATGGTCAAAACTCATACAAATCATTAAAACATAATACAATTCATACAGAACAGGATACAAATCACATAGGAATCATACAGACAGAATACTGGAATAATTTACATAGTTGGGTAGGAACCCTAATCTTAAAAACCATGAATATTTGAAGAAGAGCTTGGAGTTTTAGGCATAAGGGTGAACTAAACCCTTACTGAATACCCAAATACTTGGTGGAAGAAGATGCCTAAAGAGGATCTGAAGTTTGAAGCTCGAATAAGAAAGCCCTAGGTCTGGATGGAGAAAATGAATCGCTTCTGTTCTTTTCTTTTTAAGACTTAAGCGGTTGAATGAGAAAACTGACTTAATTTGAGTTTTGTCTTAATAAAATAAGCCTAAGACTCATTTATAGTCAGAGTCAAAATAGAAAGAAAAGGTCTAAAATACTCCTGAGAAATCAAATTAAAAACTACTGGAAAAATTTGCGACCAGGTTCCATGGATAGGTTCCACGGTCCGTGGAAACTTCCATGACTCGTGGAACCCTGTCGTGGTTCCTAGGCCCTTTTCTTGGCTGTTGGTCTGATAACCATGAGCCAGGTTCACAACTCGTGGAACCTGCTCGTGGTTCCTTAGGGATTTGGTGACCCTCATGTTTGAGTTCCATGAGCTCATTCCATGACCCGTGGTCCTGTTCACGGTCTGTGGACATGGTTTGTGGTTTGGGTTCTGAGGGGCTGGTCTGTAGGACTGGTTCCACGGATGGGAACCGCGGTCCGTGGACTATTTTACGACCCATGGAATCCCTCTGTGGTTCTTTATCTGGTTGGGACAGTTAAAAAATTTAAGTTTTCTGGGCTAGTTCTAGGTTTAGGATTCCTAGGGTGTTATAATATCTCCCCCTTGGAATCATTCGTCCTCGAATGAAGACTGCAACAAGCTGAGTTTGGAGGGAAGGAGCTGCAATCCCTACCACAGAGTATTAAAAGCTGATTTCTAGCTAAAACAGGTTCTAAGTACATGAAAAAGTGCTAAAATTCATGAATAGCCGATGGAACATGATACTGAGACTGAAATATGTATGAGAATAAGTTGAGAAACTAGAGGGGAACTATTATCTCAAGCTGGAGCTGAATCGGAAGCGAAAAGGTGGGGGTACTTGGTCATAATGGATGCCTCTACTTCCCAAGTAGCTCTCTCAACTTCCTGGTTCCTCCAAAGGACTTTTACTGAAGCGACTTCCTTGTTTCTCAACCTTCGAATATGACGATCAAGGATCTGAGCTAGAACCTCTTCATAAGAAAGATTATTCTTCACACCCACACTGTCTAAGGGAACAACTAAAGCTGGATCATCAATGTATTTCTTTAACAAGGATACATGGAAGACTGGGTGCACCGATGCTAAGTCCGCAGGCAACTCTAGCTCATAGGCCACTTTACCAACTCTTCTCAGAATCCTGTAAGGGCCTACATATTAGGGACTAAGCTTCCCCTTCTTACCGAATCTTATCATACCCTTCATGGGTGACACCTTCAGAAACACCCAGTCATCAACCTCAAACTCTAGCTCCTTTCTTCTCACATCTGCATAAGATTTCTGATGACTTTGAGCCACCTTTAACCTTTCTCTATACCTGGACATTCTCCATGGTCTCATGGACCAAATCTGGGCCTATTAAATTTTCCTCTCCTACCTCAAACCAGCCTATGGGTGACCTACACCTTTTCCCATAGAGTGCCTCATACAGAGCCAATTGAATGCTATAGTGAAAACTGTTATTTTAGGCAAACTCTATAAGAGGTAAGTGATCATGCCAATTACCTTTAAAGTCGATTACACAAGATCTCAACATGTCCTTTAAATTCTGAATGGTACGCTCTACCTGGCCATCTATCTGCGGGTGAGAAGTTGTGCTAAGATTAACCTGAGTACCAAGATCCTTCTGAAACGATCTCCAAAACATAAATATTGAACTGAGTACCCCTATCTGAGATGATGAATAAGGGAACTCTATGCAACCTGACTATCTCACATACATAGAATCTGGCATAGTCCTCTGCTGAATCGATAGTCTTAACAGCTAAGAAGTGGACTGACTTAGTCACCCTGTCTACAATTACCCAAATAGAATCATGTTGCCTACGAGTACGAGGTAAACCTGTAATGAAGTACATATTGATGACCTCCCACTTCTAAGTAGGAATATCCATCTCCTGAGTCATACCACCCGATCGCTGATGTTCCACCTTCACTTGCTGACAATTGGGACACTTAGCCATAAAGTCAACAATGTCCCTCTTCATACCATTCCACCAATAGACTTCCCGTAGGTCACGGTATATCTTGGTGGCACCAGGATGGATGGAATACCTGGAGCTATGAGCTTCTGTCAAAATATGTTGCCTTAAATCACCTACATACTACAAAACCATCTGAACCCTCTGGTATAGTCAAAACTGGGGCTGTGGTCAACCTAGTTTTCAACTCTTGGAAGTTCCTCTCACACTCATCTGACCACTGGAACTTGACCTTCTTCTGAGTTAGCCTAGTCAATAGAGAAGCTATGGATGAAAACCCCTCAACAAATCTCCTGTAGTAACCAGCCAGACCCAAGAAGCTCTTAATGTCTGTAAGAGAGGTAGGTCTAGGCCAATTCTTTACTACCTCTATCTTATGAGAATCCACTCGAATACCATCCTTAGACACCACATGACCCAAAAAGGCGACTGACTGCAGCCAAAACTGACACTTGTTGAATTTGGCGAATAACTGGTGATCCTTGAGAGTTTGCAGCACCACTCTCAAATGATTAGCATGCTCCTCCTCACTCCGTGAGTAGACTATAATATCATCTATAAAGACAACAACAAACGTGCCCAAATACTGCTTGAACACCCTATTCATCAAGTCCATAAAATCTATGACGGTCCATCAGCCTGGCCTTCACACCTGGGCAGCAACACTGCCTGAACTTGACGGTTGGTGTTGATGGACCGTCACAAGATTGACGGTCCGTCACTCTGACCGTCACTCTTATCCAGAATGTCTTTTTGCTCGTTTTTCCTTCCGTTTCCGTGTTTGTCTCCGTTTCCTACAAATCCAACATAAACACATCAAAAACGACGATGGTTGCTTGAAAACGTACGATTGTTCTTAGTTAAAAGGAGTCGAAAGTGCCGTAAAATGGCGGCACATCAACACCCTCAACTTAGACGTTCGCTTGTCCTCAAGCAACATAAGATAAAAAGAAAAACAATAAGACGACTCAACTACGAAAACAACTCGTGTCTCTAGCAACTCATGGTCATTCAGCATGGCGTTTCAAGCTCCCTCGTTGCACACAAATGTATGAAACACTAACTTGCATGGATCCAAACATGTCATTCCGATATGATAGAACATTCTACACACACACGCGCAGCTATCCTAACAATCAATAGACAATACAGACATCTTGGTGCCCTCACCACAAAGAAATCCCACACACAAGATTTGGGACTAGGTAAGCGCTCACACTCACAAACGATTTCAAACAATGCACATGCGATACCATAGGCTTGCCCTTACTATTCTATTTCAGTTCTTCAGAAAACCGCTCAGGATCACTACAGGACTTGTTTAGGCTTGTAATGAGGCTTCAGGTGCTGGTGGGATGTATTTAGGGGTTAGTGACTAAGCCCTCCTTGGAACCACTGACGTCTTTTTACCACATAACGTTTTGTCCATCCTTATTCACCTTTTTATTTCCTTCTCTCTAGCTACAGGTGCGACCTCTTTATTTTGACCATTCTTTTTATTACTTTTTTCGATCTTTTTCATCTCTTTTTATTTTTCTTTTCTTTTCTTAGGCACACACCCGAATTTTCATTCAATTCCCAACCAATCTTCTTCATCCTCTTTTTCTTATCATTCACCTCTGTAGTAGCCACCCTCAACTTAGGCTGATTGCCTGCGTTGAGGTGCACAATGTCCAAGGGAGGACCAGGGCCAAAACAGGGTTACCTCTATAGTAGCCACCCTCAACTTAGGCTGATTGCCTGAGTTGAGGTGCACGATGTCCAAGGAAGGACCAGGGCCAAAATAGGGATTCAAAGTTAAACAGGAATGGTGACAGGTTATTGAAAGAACAAGGTTAATTATGGCTCAAACAGGGATCAAAAAGGGATTATTTGCATTTGGTCAGTCTTATAGGTTAAGTAGACTGCATACAAAAAGGGCATGTGATCCTTTCCTAAGCAACCAAACTTCAAACTTAACAAAATAGACCGGGCAAGTTCTAGATGCATGCACAGAGTAAGAATTTATAACAATAATCTCACACACTCTTGGCACCAAGAAACTATATCGCTATCAACTATCAAACAACCGCTCGGCTTAAGCATACTCATTCTAATCATAATCACACAATGACATTCAAGGATCCAGACAGTCAATCGTTTCAACATAAGTACAAAACCAGAAATTTTTTAAAGGAGCCTCGTTTTGGTCAAGAAAACGCCATGATGCTTTGCTCTAGACACAAGAAAACAACTAACAAAATTTAAAATAACAACCTAAACATACCGGTTCTACTAGATAGCACACCAGAGGGAAAAGAAATACGGCAACAAAAACCCTCGGTGGTGACTCACAGGTTTCCCCACACCCTCAACTTAGACTCATGCATTGTCCCCAATGCATCCATATGAAAGCTAAAAACTGTGAGAGAAAGGAATACCTGTGAAGTCGATATGACTCAGATTTTGGAATGATGTTGGAGACCGCCAGGGTCTCCAAAACAGGAGAAATCGATGGAGTGTGTGCACGCGACAACCTCATGTTGCGTTCCAGCTTCTTCTTTCATTGGCTCCGCAGCCAGTCGCGACAACTTCTTCGCTCTTTCTTTGCAGATTCTCTTGCGGTGTTTTCATTTCTTTGATCTATTTTCACCGCCTTCCTCTACATGTTTCCCTTCTCGCACCATCCTTCTCACGAACGCTAGCGTCTCGACCAAACCCTTCTCCTCGAGATGCACATCCGTAGGAGCTTCCTCAATAACATTGACGACCGCGACCACCCTCATGTCACTTGGTTGCTTTATCAATTTAGACACATCGAACTTGACAGCTTCATTGTTTAGTCTGAAGGTCAGTTCGTTTCTTTCCATGTCAACCAACACTCTTGCCGTGGCTAGCAATGGTCGTCCAAGATTATGGGAACTTCAAAATCCACTTCACAATCCAAGATCACAAAGTCAGCTGGGAAGATAAGCTTACCGATCTTTACTAGCACATCAGATAATATTCCCACGGGCCGCTTTACCGAACGGTCAGCCATCAACACTCTCATGGACGTTGGTTTAGGAGTTCCCAAACCCAGTTGTTTATAGACTGCTAGCGGCATCAGATTTATGCTAGCACCAAGATCACACAAGGCTCTTCCGAAGCCGAGTTTCCCAATAGTACAGGGAACAGTAAACGCACCTGGATCTTCCTTTTTGTCTACTAACGACCTTGAGGAAATAGCACTGCAGTGGTGGAGGTTGTCTTCCAGTTCAAAACTTACCGACCTCTTCTTTGTAATCAAGTCCTTCATGAACTTGGCATAACCGGGCATTTGTTCAAGTGCCTCCACCAATGGGATGTTTATTGATATTTGCTTGAGCATGGTCAGGAAATTCAGGAACTTACCATCTTCCGCTTTCTTCTTGAGGCGTTGTGGGAATGGAGGTGGTGGTCGAGGCATCATAGTTGGAAGTTTTTTGGCTTCCTTGCTTTCCTCCGCGGGCTTTAGCGTTTTCTCCTCTACCGCCTCTTTGTCATCCGCGACATCACCTTGAGTCTGAATTACCGGATGTGATTCCGGTAACGTTCTACCGCTTCTGGTCGTGATTGCCATACAACTCGCATCCTTCTTTGGATTTTGGACGGTGTCGCTCGGCAAGGTACCCGTCCTTCTCGGATTTAAGGATGCCGAGATCTACCCCACTTGTTGTTCCAATTACTTTATCGAGGTGGAATGAGAATCCACCACTTGACTCAATGTTGATAACTCAGTCCTCATCTCCTTTACCCCAGAGTCAGTCGATTCCACCTTCAGCAGTATCTTTCCCATCATGTTTTCTAGCTTGGACATCCCTGCCTCGTTGCTAGCTTTGTCCCGATTACCAGGTGGTACATACAACCCACATCTATCGGTGTTATTCCTCCAATTTCCCTGCTCGCGATCTCTGTAGCCAGCTTTTTCGTAGTAGTTGTCTTTCTGATAGGTCCGACCTTGGTTTCCTTGGCCATTGGCCTAGAAACCCCCCAAGTAATTCGCTTCCTCATCAGTTTCCAACTCTGCTGCTCTACCTTGGGAACCCACAGCTTTTACCTTCTCCATACCTCCTGAGAACAAGCGCTTTGTCAGAAGGTCCAACTGCGTTTTCAGATGCGCCATATCTTGGTCGCGCTCCTCCTCTTTTCTGCGCTGCTCAGCTGACATACCAATTGCATAAGTGCTAGCTGCTACCTCTGAATCCCGTGTATGCCAGGCCCTGTTGGTTTTGGTGAGCCTGTCCAAAATAGTTGTGGCATCGGCAAAAGTGCGACCCATAAATGCTCCACCTGCTGCGTTGTCCAATGTTGGCTTGGTAGCCGAATTCAGTTCCCTGTAGAATGTTTGCATCAAAAATTCATCGTTCAACTGATGGTTGGGTGATATGCCGCCAATTTATGGCACTTTCGACTCCTTTAAACTAAGAACAATCGTACGTTTTCAAGCAACCATTGTCGTTTTTGATGTTTTTATGTTGTATTTTCAGGAAATGGAGACAAACATGGAAACGAAAGGAAATACGAGAAAAAGAGCATTCTGGATAAGAGTGACGGTTCAGGTGACGGTCCGTCAAGGGTGTGACGGTCCATCACCCAAACCGTCACACCAAGGCAGCACCACTGCCTAAGGGTGATGGTCCAGGCGACGGTCCGTCAAGCCAGTGACGGTCCGTCAGCCTGGCCGTCACACCTGGGCAGTCCGCTACGCGGAATCCTGACGTTTTTGGGATTTATTTCCTAGACTCCTATAAATACCCTATGTTAGGTTTATTTTATGTATGCAATTACCAAGCTTTTTACAATAGTTCTCCCAATAGTTTTAGGAGAGATTTTAGTCGACTTGGATATCAAGAAACACGTTTTATACTTCTTAAATTCGTGTTCTTGAATCGTTCTTGGGATCTTGTTGTTCTTGTTCTTGGATTAATTAAAGATTGTTCTCACTACATTGTAAGGATCTCTTTTCTTTATTATGAATATGACTTTCTTTTATTCTTCTACAAGCATGAGTAACTAAACCTCCCACAACTAGGGTTTTGGGAGCCATGGCTAAAGTAGCGATATAGATTCCGGGTAGCGACGGGTTCAATATGTATGTTGTCACGTTGTTAATCATTCGTTATGTAACGTTTTCTAGTGGTTGCAAACATTAGAACATGCCTAGGTTTAATTTGCTTGAGTAAAGAGATTAAAACTGGGAAACTTGATTAACGACGAGGATTCGAGACTACCAACTCTCATCTTATGATTAATGCTGTAACTAGATTAATCTACTTGATGTTTAGGATTGAAATCTAAAAGCACACCTTTTCAAGTTCGAGAGAATTGAAAAGTAAATTTGTCTATTTGGTTGAGAAACGTTTAGACGATACCATTAATTCAATCGCATCGTGACACGCATATAGAAAGACCCCCGTTAAGCCTAGAATCGACTTTGTTACTAACGCCATGGTAAACACTTCCCTAGTTCTCTCTCTCCTATTGATTATCATTCATACGTTAAGTGTTTGTTTTGTTTACAAATATTGATCACAAACCCCCCCCCATTTACCGGAAACTATTGACGACTAGTCACATACTTCACTAAAGGCTTAATCTTCACCATATTCTCTATGGGATTCGACCCCAACCTTTGTTGGGTTCTATATTTGACTACGACCGCTTACGCTTCTTTAATTAGAGGTGTAGTTTGGGCGTTATCAAAAAGTGGCGCCGTTGCCGGGGAATACGGTTGTTAATTAAGTCTGGTGTGTTTATTTGACTCTTAGTCATACTTTCCTGCTTTTACGTTTTTTTGTTGTTTTTGTTTTTGACAGGGTACAGAGTTGTGCATGCCAAGTACCCGACGCTCGGGTGAATCAACATTACCTTACGACCCCGAGCTTGCTAGAACATTGAGGCGGAATATGGCAGCACAACAAGAAGCAGCACGGCTCGCTGCAGAACTGCAGGCCCAACAAACTTTGAATGCTGGAGGTCTGCAGCACGATCTTGAGTTGCATGATGAGGATAACGATTTGGATGGAGTTAGCGCTACGGGCGCCATTGTTGTTCCACCGCTACCGCCCGGAGCCAAGTTCAACATCACTAGCACGATGATTCAGCTGTTGAACTTGAGAGGAGTATTCCGTGGAGCAGCTGGTGACGATCCAAATCGTCACTTAATGAACTTCGTAGGTATCTGCAAGTCGTTCGAACTGCCGGGCATGAGTCCGACAGCGATCAGGCTCAGGTTGTTTCCGTTGTCTCTGTCTGATGAGGCAGCGTTGTGGTTAACAGAACTGACCCCCGACTCTATCGCAACTTGGGGAGAGTTGAAAGGAGCTTTCCTAGAAAGGTTCTTTCCTCCCTCTAGGATGATACAGTTGAGGGACGAGATTAGCAATTTCAGGCAGCAACCTCACGAAGCATTGCACGAGACCTGGCTGCGATTCAAGAAGAAACTAACACAATGCCCGAACCATCAGTTGAACGATGAGTTTTTGATGCAGACATTCTACAGGGCACTCAATTTGGCTACCAAGCCGACGTTGGACAACGCAGCAGGTGGAGCGTTTATGGGTCGCACTTTTGCCGATGCCACAGCTATTTTGGATAGGTTCACCAAAACCAACAGGGCTGGCATACACGTGATTCAGAGGTACCAGCTAGTACTTATGCAGTTGGTGTGTCAGCGGAACAGTGGAGAAAAAATGAAGAACGGGACCAAGACATGGCCCATCTAAAAACGCAAATGGACCTCTTGACCAAGCACTTGATGTCAGGAAGTATTGAGAAGGTGAAAGCCGTGGGTTCGCAAGGTAGAGCAGTAGGGGTTGAATCTGATGAGGAGGCCAACTATTTGGAGGGTTTCCAGGCCAACGGCCAGGGAAACCAAGGTCGGAACTATCAGAGAGACAACCACTATGAGAAAGGCGGCTACAAAGATCGCGACCAAGGAAACTGGAGGAACAGCACCGATAGAGGTGGATTGTATATACCACCTGGTAATCGGGACAAAGCTGGCAACGAGGCAGAGACGTCCAAACTTGAGAACATGATGGCGAAGATGCTGTTGAAGGTGGAATCAACTGACTCTGGAGTAAAGGAGATGAAGACTGAATTATCAGCATTGAGTCAGTTAGTGGGTTCACATTCCACCTCGATCAAGCAATTAGAGCAGCAAGTGGGGAAAATCTCGGCATCTCTGAACCAAAGGAAGACAGGTACCTTGCCGAGTGACACGATTCACCCGAGGAATGATACTAGTTGTATGGCAATCACGACAAGAAGTGGTAAAACGTTACCGGAATCACATCTGGTAATTCAAACCCAAATTGATGTTGCGGATGATGAAGAGACGGTAGAGGAGGAAACTCCAAAGCCCGCAGATAAAAGTAAGGAAGCCGACAAACTTCCAACTATGATGCCTCGACCACCACCTCCTTTTCCACAGCGTTTGAAGAAGAAAGCTGACGATGGTAAGTTCCTGCACTTCATGACCATGCTGAAGCAGATTTCAATAAATATACCATTGGTGGAAGCGCTGGAACAAATGCCCGATTATGCCAAGTTCATGAAGGACTTGATTACAAAGAAGAGGTCGGAAAGTTTTGAACCAGAAGACAACCTCCACCACTGCAGCGCTATTTCTTCAAGGTCGTTAGTCGAAAAGAAGGAAGATCCAGGTGCTTTCACTGTTCCCTGTACTATCAGGAAGCTCAACTTCGGAAGAGCATTATGTGATCTTGGGGCTAGCATCAACTTGATGCCGCTAGCGGTCTACAAACAATTGGGTTTGGGAGCTCCTAAACCAACATCCATGAGAGTAATGATGGTTGACCGCTCAGTAAAGCGACCTGTGGGAATATTGTCTGATGTGCTAGTAAAGATCGGTAAGCTTATCTTCCCAGCTGACTTTGTGATCTTGGATTGCGAAGTAGATTTTGAAGTTCCCATAATCTTGGGACGACCTTTGTTAGCCACGGCTAGAGCTTTGGTTGACATGGAAAGAAATGAACTGACCTTCAGGCTAAACAATGAAGTGGTCAAGTTCGATGTGTCCAAATTGATGAAGCAACCAAGTGACATGAGGGTGGTCGCAGTCATCAATGTTATTGAGGAAATCCCTGCGGATGTGTATCTTGAGGAAAAGGGTTGTGTTGAAACCCAAGCTGTTATGAGAGTAAGGTCGCGATTGCAAGAGGACGAGCAGGTAAAGGAAAGCGGTGAAAATAGATCCAGAAAACGAAAACACCACAAGAGAATATGCAAAGAAAGAGCAAAGAAATTGTCGCGACTAGCGATGGAGCCCAAAGAGGAAGCTGGAACGCCACACTCCATCGAGTTCTCCTGTTTTGGAGACCCTGGCGGTCTCCAACATCGTTCCAGAATCTGAGTCATATCGACTTCACAGGTATTCCTTTATTCTCACAGTTTTTAGTTTCATATGTATGCATTGGGGACAATGCATGAGTCTAAGTTGAGGGTGTGGGGAAACCTGTGAGTCACCACCGAGGGTTTTTGTTGCCGTGTTTCTTTTCCCTCCGGTGTGCTATCTAGTAGAACTGGCATGTTTAGGTTGTTATTTTTTTAAAAAAATTTCAGTGTCTATAGCAAGCATGGCATTTTTCTTGTTTAAAAAACGAGGCCCCTTTTAAAAATCTTCTGGTTTTGTACTTATGTTGAAACGATTGACTGTCTGGATCCTCGAATGTCATTGTGTGATTATGATTAGAATGGGGATGCTTAATCCGAGCGGTTGTTTGATAGTTGGTAGCAATATAGTTTCTTGGTGCCAAGAGTGTGTGAGATTATTGTTATAAATTCTTACTCTGTGCATGCATCTAGAACTTGCCCGGTCTATTTTGTTAAGTTCGAAGTTGGTTGCTTAGGAAAGGATCACAGGCCCTTTTTGTGTGCAGTCCACTCAAACTAAAAGACCGTCCAAATTTAAATAATCCCTTTGATCCCTGTTTGAGCCATAATTGATCTTATTCTTTCAATAACCTGTCACCGGTCCTGTTTAACTTTGAATC